>JABUQX010023833.1:47500-87537 GCA_015478945.1 Trachelipus rathkii | reverse complement strand
GTGAACTGAATTTGCATGAGATAAATGCTGCTTTTGTTGCCCCTGGAGTTTTGTGCTGTGGACAGAGCTTTCACTATGTCGTGCATCTGTCTATTACTTCTAAACTGTCTGGATTTATGAAAGAAACCAGCCACCTCTCACCATGCTGATTGACGGTAGAAACATTATGTAATATTTGCAAGCAAGGCTCCTTCAGCCGTCGTTAGTAAACTAACCATGGTGAATATGTGATCCAGCCACTGGTGGATAATCTTCTTTCTTGTATGTCTGCCATCTGCTCGAAATCATAATTCTTCGGAGGTATCCACACATTTTCCAAAAGATACTTTTTCTTTTCAACCGACATGGTGGCTACAGCTCCAAGAAACTTTCCAATATTGTCTTCATGACAACCGTCGCAGTCTTCTGCTTCACTTCCGGTATTAATGCTTTCCCTGAATAAGCCAAAAACTCTACATTGAACACCGAAGGTTCCTGGCAGACCACAGTATCCAAAAAGGGAGTGCATGGCTTTCCTTTTCATTATTACTTTCATCTTCATCACTGCTTTTTTTCTTTCGTTTGAAAGCCTCTGCAAAAGATGCTTTGTGTGTTTACTGATGTATGTTAATTAATATATATATATATATATATAATAATATATACTATATATACTTATACTATTATTTTATTATATATATATAATTATATATAATTTATATATATATATATAGATATATAAATATATATATATATATAGTGAACATACTAAATTAAAGCATCATTTTCTTTTGCAGAGGTTTTCAAACGAAAGAAAGAAAGCATAGTATATATATATATATATATATATATTTTATATTATTATATATATATATATAATATATATATATATATATATATATAGTATATTATAGTATATATATATATTATGGACATTTAAATGTGGTGTGACTCCTTAATATTAGGTTAGTTGAATTTGGTTAAGTTTGCGTTAGGTTAGGTTAAGTTAGGTTAGGTAGGTTAGGTTAGGTTCGGTTATGTTAAAATTTTATTGTATTTACCCTAAAATTATTAAAATAACGATAATTAATTATTGATTTTCGCTCCTGAAGTCAAACCACTTAAATGCCTATATATTATTATATATAATATAATTAATAGTATATATACTCTATATATATATATATATAGCTATTTATGATATATATATTATATATACTAATATAATATATATATATATATATATATATAATATATATAATTATATATATATATATATATATTATAAGAAAATGTATATATATATATTAAATATATAAAAAATTTCCCGCTCCTAGATTTTATATATATATAAATATTATAATAATATATATATATATATTATATATATATATATATATATATATATATATACACGCTAAATCCTAGAATGAGAGCCCAAGATTTTAGATTTTTCATTTCATGTACGACAATTACTTATATGACCATGCCAGATGTATGATGCTGGGTTTGACCTTGCCAGACGTATAACACAGAATGAGTATAATTAATAATAATAATAATAATAATAATAAGTATAATATAATAATAATAATAATAATAATAATAATAATAATAATAATAATAATAATAATAATAATAATAATAATAATAATAATAATATTTGTATTGTAAAACAATTCAGAATCACTGATATTCATTTTCACGTACTTTATAATTTAAACCATTTTCTCATATTGCGTTCTATTTGCTTGCTGCCAGCTACCGTAACTCTTAACCAATCTATATAATATACACACTATATATACATATATATAGTATCACTAATATCGAGTCAATACGTAGGTCAAATCTCGGATAAGTTCAAGTCTTACAGTGAGTCCAATATATGTCTCGAGTCTGATTCGATTGTATTCAGCACCTTCGTGCTCTGACCATTACGCGCATGTCCAGATGTAACGTGAGTACCCCCACTTTGGAGTGACCACTGGCATAGGACAAATAAAATTATTTATATAAATTGCTTATTCCTATACGTGATCAGTTAACTTAACTCAACTAGCAACTTACAAAATTAAGATTCCCTAAAATCGGTGTTAATGCTGAATACTTTGTTATTAGTTTTCAAGTTAGTGAAGTACTATAAAGAGAGTCCATATTTTAAACTTTTTTAATAATATTGTGATAATCTTTATAAAAGCTCGCTAGTCATGTCTTAATGATATTATGAAAGGTTACGGAAGTACTAAATGAAACGCTGTAACTTCTAAAACACTCTAAACTAGTTTAATTAAAGTTAAATTCTATAAGACCAAAACTTTACTGAAATTATTGCATCATTTAGGACCTAGACTGCTAGAGAATATTCCGTATGCTATTATGATTGTTTGATTAATAAATTAATAATGATTTCTTAATAATTATTTAATTTATTTTATATTTATTATTTAATACATATTGGAAAAGAGAAATATTAATTAGTTGTCTTTAAAGGAGAAAGTATTAATTATCATTATTTTTGAAAAGAGGAATGACCAAATTTTTACTTATAAGTTAGAATAAATAATTCTTAATATTGCTTATTATTTGCTATCTTAACTCTAAAGAAAAGATTATAAAATTTGTTCGCGCATGCGCACATCTTCTTGTTATAAGCACTGCGAAAAATATTCGTAGTGAAAAGGTTAAATTTATAATTTCTTTTGAGCCTGTTGCAATAACTCTATAATCATAATAAAACTTGGTACTGTACTACTAGTATTTTATTTATTTTCTTTTTAGATAACTGAACAATAATAGAGCATTAAAAAATTAATTTTGCTTGTATTTAAAAACTCATTTAAATTTCAAAAATTCTCTAATTGGGTCGTTTTATGAGCAAAACTCCTAGGCCTAGTAGGCGCAGGAGTATCTCTGGCGACTCTACTATCAGGACCTGCACACCTGTGGTACA
The DNA here is from genome assembly GCA_015478945.1 of Trachelipus rathkii. Classification (NCBI taxonomy): domain Eukaryota; kingdom Metazoa; phylum Arthropoda; class Malacostraca; order Isopoda; family Trachelipodidae; genus Trachelipus; species Trachelipus rathkii. The sequence goes on along the minus strand of JABUQX010023833.1, from coordinate 84,605 downwards.
ACTGTACAAGTCAATCCGATCGGCGACTTTGAGGTGATGGAGTTGGACCAGGAAGAGGAAATCTTCACTCTATCTCTGGAGGAAGCGGCTATTGACGCTGATAATCAGCTTAGCCAGAACGTCAATGAGTTGAAAAAGGCCATTGAAGGTCTTGAAAGGTATAAAAAGTGTGATTATTTATCAGTCACTGATTACCCATAGGGATTATTTAATGTTTAGTCGATCACCGAATAAATATTTGAAAAACAACTAGAATGTTTGACTGTTTGTTGTCATCGATAAATGATAAGCTCATTTAAATTATTTCTTTTTTCATATTCTTTTTATTTGCAAGATATTTAAAGGCAGAGGTTAAGAAGGATGGTATTCATGCGAGGGTCGTTTGGATAGGGAAGGATTAGTGTATGCAACAAATATGTGGCAACCCATGACTTAACAATTTCTCTACTCATATCTAATACATGGCTCTCAAGAAAGAATATTATGAAGAATTGTAAAGTAGTTATACAAAATGTATAAGATTTCTCTTTAAAATTTTCTCTTGTGCAAATTGAACTATTTTTTAACATATTTTGAGTCAGTGACTGTATTACTCATTAAAGATTTAAAGTTATTTTGGGGTGTTGCATTTTAGAAATATTTGTTTTAACAGTCGCTAATAGATGACTGATCTGAATAAATTTCATATATATATATATATATATTATATATTATTATTATATATATATATATATAATATATATTAATATATATATATATATATATATATATATATATTTATATATATTATATATATTAGTAATTATATATATATTTAATTAATTATATTATTATATATTTATATAATATATATTATTATAAATTATAATATTATATAGTAATATATATTAGGGATGTGCCCAAGTATTATAGTATTTGGTATTTAGGTCTTGGTATTGCCAGTTATATGGCCATTTTTCCGGGTATTGGTTTTTTGGCTCCCAAAGAGTATTGGCATTTAGCCACAGGTATTGGTATTTGAGTATTAGTATTAGTTAATTGGTATTTGTCAAATGTGCAAATACTGTTTCAGTCCTATTATAATACGTAAAAAAAAAAGGCAAAGTAACAAAATGTATACGATTGAATGCTGTTGAAACTTCCGTTCGAGAATTTTCTTGAGTCCTTTCTTTTAAGATGGAGAATATTCTCGAAGATGGTAACTATTATAAAAGAAGCGGCCACGGAAAAAATCAATTGATTATTTAAACTGTTTTTTTCACTTGAATTTTTTGCTTAATAAAAAATTAAAATTTTTTGCTTTAATATTATATTGGGAAGATATAATTTTATATAAGGATGTAATATTATATATTATTTATATATATATATATAATATATATATATTATATATATATATATATTATAATATATATATATATATTAATATATATTAATATTATATATATAAAAGATGTTATTCTATTTTATTTTGTTTTGTGTTCTATGAAAAAAAAAATTATAATAATAATTAGATTAGAGAATTGCTAAGCGAATTAATTTTATATACTCTACATTATAAAAATGTCAACGAAAGATCATGTTTCAAACATGTTTCTTTTAATTTTGATGTAATATTCATTATCATTATTACAAATAAAACTCTTTAATGTTGCCTCTTTCATTTTGTCACTAGTCATTATAGGGCTCTATTTTAAGTTATTGAACTCAGAGCTGGTCCTAGGTGCGGTTAAAATAATAACTAATATGATAACTTAAAAAAAAAACGTTTTTGTTTTACCAAATTTATATTTTTCTGCGTAACGTCACGAATCTCAAAAATCCATAAAAAACAAAATAAATCAAAAATTCAAAAAATTTGATTCAGAAATCAAAAAGGTATATCGAGAAATTTTACTTTCTCCCCTGCATAGGGCAAGGACTCTAAAGATAATAGGTTATAGAGAATTTATATATTGTAATAAAAATAATTATTATAATTTGTGGTGATGAATTATCTTATCTTAGGTGAATTTTGGTGAAAAAACATTGAAATGGCTGAGCAGGAACTCAAGGATATTCAAGGTAAGCTCATAAGATTACTAGTACCTGCTGCATAGTGTTGGCATGTAACTTATTTTTCCTGTTTAAAAAGTAAAGTTTTACTTTATCATAAAAAGGAGCTTTGTTCATTTTATTTAGTAGTAAAAAAATTGATAAAATATATTTTTTATTATGCGTAATTGAATATAAATTTTTTATCTAAAAAATTTAGTTTATTCTCTTCCTTCAAAGTAAACATTTATATTTCTTTAAGTTTCATAAAATATACCTGGTATAAATATCCCTATTTACTTCATTACATAAAAATTTTATTTTAAAGTATTGGTATTAGGTATTGGTATTGGTATTAGATCTTTGCGGAAATTCCTAAGTATTGTATGGATTATTTGTATTGGCAGTGCATCATATGGAGTTATTGGTTGGTATTGTATTGGCAACAATTAGTTTCTGGCACATCACTAATATATATATATATATATTATATTATATAATATATATTAATATATATATATATATATTATATATATTGATATATATATATATATATATATATATATTATAACTATATATTATATATATATAAATATATATTATTTATATATATAATATATATTATATATAATATTATATATAATATTATTATAAATACATATATATATATATATATGCTTTGGTTTAAAGTGTTAAATAATTCATATTTAATTAATATTTAATATTTAAAAGCTAAATAAATAACTGATAAAAAAGCTGATATTTAATAACTGACTTTTGTAGAAAATAATAACAACCTGTTATTTAATTTGTTTACAAATTTTATAAAATCAAATATTAATTTAATGTATTTAAATTAGGTGCACAAGGCCATGTTAGGTGACTTGATTACAGCCATAGAGGGACTGAGTAAGAGAGGTCGTCCAGCCCGTTCAAGGTCCAGTAACTTGCCTTCCAAGACGCGCCAGCTTAGCCTCGAGGAGAACTTATTCAACAAGATAGTATAAGTATGAGCAATGTCCAGGCAAGAATGCAAATATATGACGTAAGTTTATTTAAATTTTTAATTGTTTTTTCTACTATATTCAAACATACAGTACCTGTATGCACAAGAATCTAAAATTTGCTTCTGTATAAAAATTTATTGTCACATTCTTTACTTCTTAATATTACTCTATTTACACACTAGGTTTTCGTGTTAGATATATAATGCTCGGCCTTCTAAGCATGACCGATATAACTCTAGACATTTAGGGAGTTTCATTAATAGGAAGCATCTCAACTTCAATTATTCCTCTAGGTAAGAACCTTCAGCAGAATGAACAAGGTTTTCCGATAAGACCAAGGGGGACCTTATTAATACCACTCAACAGTAAAAAAAAAAAAAAAATAAAAAAAAAAAAAAAAATAAAAAAAAAATAAAAAAAAAAAACTGTTATCAAACAATTGTAGAAAAACGAGCACGAGGCTCATTAATTTTTTTTTTTTCAATATATGACTGTCCATATAGATAATTGACCACAAAACTTCATTTCGAGTAAAGCTCTCGATTAGGAATGTCTAGAAAGCCTGAAGGTAAAAAATCAATATCTGTACTGAAAATTTGTGACAGGTTGGAACATCTTATAATATAATTAATATATATATATATAAATATATATATATATATTATTAATATATATATATATTATATATATATATTATAATATATATATATATAATATTAATATATATATTTATATATATTAATATATATTATATTATAAATTAAATATATATAATATATATATATATATTTAGTTGCATTGGACGATTCCAAATTTCCAGTCGATGCCGATTAGTACCGAATAACATGTCAAAATGTACCGATTCCGAATTCCTCGTATTCCGATTCTCGATTCGATTTCCAATTCTTTATATTATATTATTTATAATATATATTAGTATATATATATATATTATATATATATATTAACTATATTAATATATTATAATATATATATATATATATTAAATTAATATATATTATATATTTATAATAATATATATATATAAATATATATATATATATATTATATATATTATGCCTAATTTTTGCTAAAAATCAATCTAATTTATAGATATGTAAAACTTTATTAAAATTAATGACATATAGAATTCTCTTATATTTATCTTTGCTAAGAATATAATTAATTATTATCTTTTATTTATTTAACACTGAAAAATAATTAGCAATATTTAAATAATCTTACATTTAGTGAACAATTTTATCATATTTTGTTTAAAAAAATTCAGATTTAACATTTATCTAAAAGTATAGATAAATCACCATATTTTCAAGAACTATAGTAGTTCAAAGCATGACTCTTAATTGTAGTTCAAGAACATTTAACATTTTCCTCGTTTTAATATCAATCTTCGATTTTTTTAGGGTAGAATAAATTGATCCTCTAATTCTGAAGAGTCTCTTTTCAACTTTCCACGGGAAAAGGGGGCTGAGCTTAGTTATTCTAGCAAGGACAGCCAAATGCTGATAGTACTTTTATTCAGATGTACCTCCCATTGTAGGGACTTTATTCGAATTTAATGTAAGTTTCAATATTTTAATATTGTGTGATTTCTACTTTGATATAACATCTTCAAATTTTTTAAAAAATATGTGGTCTTTCTCCTAATGGAATGTTTCTTTGCATGTTTTTATAAGTCTTTTTTCTTCTTTAAATTCCGAAAAAAAAACAGCTTTCAAAACGCTATATATATAAGTATTCGTATACACTTTTTTCGGCCCGAATCTGTGTGTATAAATGAGAAGAATCTTGAAGATTGTTATGAAGTAGTGGAAAACTGTTTTCCTTTTCTTTTATACAAAACATATATTATCGCACAATCATGCTTTAAGATATATTCTACTTTATTTTTAATTGTTAATATTTTAATTAAAGGATTGTAGTTTTAAAGCGTGGATCAAGATAGGTAGCAAGCACAAGATTCTTATCAGTAAAGTAAATGCTGAATCTATATTTATTACGTGAATTTTCCATGCTGATTTACTCTGATAGACCAAGTCCCTACAAAATAATCCTTTTTTCTGACCCTTTTCAAAAAAAACTTGCAAATCACTTTCATATTTGGATTTATTGCCGATGCCATTGATTCCTTGTGACTCAATAAATTTGTACAATCATAAAATAAATTTTATTTAGTATTTTTTATCAATTTTTCAAGAACTTTCCGTTGTTTCTAAGTATGCAGGTTTTGATATGATCACTGCAATATGAAATGAGAGCCGTCATTTTGTCAAAAATTTTGATTAGCATATATACTGACTATTACATCTGTTTGTACATCTTTGAATAAAAAAATGTGCTTGATGTTAAATTATAATCTAGCTTGGTATTCTTTATACTTGGCAATAGCTTGAGGCGTGGCGAGTGATTAAAATGACATGCGATTTGTTTGCATTGATTTGGATATATTTTTTTCACGTCTCTTTTGTTCAAAAATGGCATCATTGAGAACTAGTGTCAAAAGACAAGTTGTTAAAAAGCCAGGTAATTCCTGGAATCCTTGCTTGTGTAACTCCTGCAGCCATATAGGTGCGTTATCCCTACTATAGCATGAGTTTTATTAGTAGGAATATTTGGATTCTTCCATTAATTTTGTAGACGCTATTATCACTATAGTGATTAGATGCGTGCTGTGAGATACGTGAAACAGGTGGGAACTTCGAAAGGATAAGCATTTATATGCAATCAGCTCCAATTATTACAAAGCCTACAAGGCAAAATATTTCACTGGCTTCATTTACGAGTTCACGGGATATATAATTTATCAAAACATATTACATAACATGACTAACCGAAAACATGCCAAAATGTCTGCTCTCACCATGACTGCTCTCGCGCCAATCCTAATATCTTAGCTCTAGCGTAAAGATGAGCGCCGCTCAATCCTTTTTCTTTATTAAATTTAGCTTTTAAGGCATAACTGTATTAAAAATCAATACGGCAGATATCGAAAATATTGCATTTGAAATATCATAAAGATCGAATTAAAAATTATTTTCAGATTGTTTACCAAAAAAAATCGATACAATTTTGCCGATTCCTGAAAAACAGCTCCGATTCGGATTCCTGAAAAACAGCCGATTCCTCCGAATTCGATTGCCGATTCCGATTAATCGTCCATCACTAATTAGTATATATATATAATATATAATATATATATATATATATATATATATATTAATTATATATATATATATATTATATTATATATATATTATATATATATATATATATATATATATATATTATATATATATATAAAATTATATATTGTGGTTATTTCAGCATTAATCTAATTAATGATCCTTAGGGAGAGTCAGATCGAACCCAACTCCTGGCTTGACAATGAGTGACATACATAATAAATTCGGTTTAAGCGGGAAACTAGCAGCAACTACAACCGATAACTGACGCAGCTACTGTGCGGCATTCCACCATTATGGAACAGCGGAGGTGGATGTTCAGTTTAATGAAGACTCTGAATTAGTGGTTGCCATGCCTACAGAAATCCACAGCAGGATAGTGTGAGCTGAAATTGAAGGAATCATTGAAATGCCACATCACCACCGCTGTTGGTAAGTACTAGGTACCATACTTTTGAAAATAGTTTTTCATCAAATTTGTATAGATAAACTTTTGCATATTTAATCTTATCAAAATACAAGGAAGTTGATGTACCCTATGGCAACCTGTCTGGACAAACTCCAGGAAGAAGACTTGAAGAAGACATGGCCTATATGGGAACCATCCTAAATCAACTCCACCTTATGAAGTATCACCTTGAAAAGCTGAGGGATGGTGGTACTCTCCAGCATGACATGCCACTTGTTCAGGCCTTACTGAAGGCTTATGGCAAGCGGTTCGCTTATTTTTACAGTGACATGAGAGTCCTTATGGCCACTGCCACCCACCCCCATTACACCATTAAAACGTTTTGGAGAGCATTACTCCTGAGATTTTGGCAGCTGCCAAGGAGAGAATCGTTACCTTTCTGGTACATAGCATCGGATCTGAAGTAGAAGAGGAACAGCATAGCTCCTCGGAATTCATGGAGTCTGCTGAAGGCTCAGACAATAAGTGAGACCTTTCGTTTAAATGGGCAAGTAAAAATAATATACTGAGGAAGAGCAGAAGAAAAAAATTAAGGATGAGATAATACTAAAAAACCAAAAAAAAAAAATAATACTAACATGGAATCGAAAACCCCATCAAGACCCATACTCAACCAAAAGGAACAAATACATTATCCTATTCAAACAATAAGGTAGGCTATGGCACACGTATCAATAAAAAAAAATACAACACCCTTCCCATAGTATATGCATTCTGTAGAAAAAAGTAAAAGAATATATTAGTGTAGAGTGGGGAAATATATATATAAGAAGAGAAGGAGACAACAAAAAAGGATGGAGACTACAGAAGAGAATGAGAGTGAGAAAGAGCAAGCATAAAGATATAAATAAAGGAAACATGGATCCCTGATTTATGTCCTTAAGAGAAAGAAGTTTTTTCTATGGCACGAAACTTTTTTTTATCATGTCCTTCACTGCAACTGCAAATGAGATAAATTTTTTAAAATCCCTTAAATTTATTATATAATGATAAACAATAATATATAAATACCTAATATAAATATATATTAACTTTTGTGAAGATACAAACGCAATATTCGCACTTAATCGCACATTAGTCTCAAGCAAGAAAAATTCGCTCTATGCCCAGTAGCAGTCCTATAACTCATGACAGCACACTTTCTTGGGGTCTAAACACTAAAAGTCGCGCAGTCGGGACTTTAAAACAAGCACCACCTCTTACTCTCAGAGCATGCGGAGTAGCGCTTCGAGCGCACACTACCCCCAAATGAGTCGCGCGCCCAGCTCTGATATAAGTGATATATAAATATACTAATTTTATTTTGAGTTAATATGTCTGCAATATAATTGTTTGGTAAACGATCAGATTATATCTAATATTAAGTGAAACATAATATAGTATATATTATATATATATTATAAATGTAAAAAATATAATATCTTATAATATGTATTTTTGATATATATTAATATAAGTGTAATATATATTTATAAAATAATTATTTCATAGAGCATAATTTAATTTTTTTTAATTTTATTATTTTATTTTTATTATTATTATATTATATATATTATTATAAGTATATATATATGTATATATAATAGTCATATATATATATATGATGCAGCAGATGTCATTTTTTCGCATCGGCGGATGCGGATGTTTGATTTTAATATCTGCGGATGCGGATGTTTGATTATATATATATTATATAATATATATAATAATAATATATATATTATATTATATTTAATATATATATATTAATATATATTTATATAATTATTATAGTATAATATAATATAATTAATGGAATTGTCGTTAATAAGATTTATTAAGTAAAATTTGTGATTGCCCAGGGTCGCGGACGGGGACCCCACTTTAAATGGCGCAGACCGTCTAACCAACCTCTTTGCTCCAGCGTGGCCTCCCTTAATCGAATACGATGTATTACAATGAATTGATATTACTTCCTCCTCCGCACGGGGAGACACAGAGGCTACTAGTTGAGGATGTTAAAACTATAGGAAGGTTGTGCTTGAGAAAACATCAATTTTCTGCCTTTTCTTCTGAGAGATTCTGTTTCTCTTTCATCATATTTTAACCCAGCATTGCTAAAACTCTCTCACTTGGAACATAGTTGCGGGACAGGCCAAGTATTTCCGCTGCAAGTTTACTCGTGGTTTGGAAAACATTTTTGCTTACTAACTTACCACCAACTGATGGAATCATCATTTGTATCATTCTCGTTTTTCTTGGTGATAGTTTTCATATCATTTCCACTACATCTTTTGGTTATATGGGTTTGTTCTCTTCCCTCAATCTCTACTGCTGGGTGATATAAATTCTTTCCAGTTGAATCTGTTTTATTGATTTTATTTCTCAATATATTTGAAACAGATTTTCGTTTTTTTTCTTTTAAATGGGTGGCGATTTAATAAACTGTTCGGATTGACAGCTTTTTTCACTGAACACAAAGCGACAATTTAACTTGTTCTAATATTGTAGTTTCACAAAAAACTTGCCTTTCTAACGGAGATCTAAGTAAGTTGCAATTAATATGAAGGTCATTAAATTCCCCACAGAACCAAAGCGTTTTTTCCTTAGGGGGGCCCCCCCTAGGGTTTTACTTACATCTACTCATCTCCTTTTAAACCGTCATCATTTCATTTGAAGATGTTTTAAAATGCACCTCCTTAGTGTTGAGATGTTAATGGTATTACATCGGAGTCAAGCTGTAGAGGCGCTGTTTTATTTTTGTTTTTTTTTTTGTCGGCAATTTCTTCAGATGGTTTCAAGCTTAATGCAGTGTGATATTATGTCATTTTTTCCACATTAGTAAGAATGTTAACTTTGGAATACGATCTGGCGTACAAAGCAAGTTGGTTTTTTGAGGAGTACCATTTTTCCATCATATGAAGTGCACTATTCCAGCGATTTGGAACGTCTTTGATAACAGTAAGATATGGAATATAAGCCGTTATTGAATTGCCTTCAACTCATAAGTGGTTCATTTTTCATTTTCAGATTAATTTTAAATATTTTTATTATAAAATTCTTATCAAATTCTTCGACAACAAAGTCAGCGCAACATCCACATGGCAAAGCGTGGATGCGGATGCGGATGCTCCGCGGGATGCGGATGTTACATTGCGATCACTACTATATATATATACCTATATATATATATATATATTATATATATATCATACTATAATATATATACGTGATAATATATATATAATATTATATACTATAGTATATATATATATAATAGCTATATATATATATAATAGAGTACCACTTGTTCTAATAGAATTTTTTTTCCTTTTTTTTTTTGGATGAGTGCTCCTCCGTATTTTGTTCCAATTCACGTAAGCATGACATGTGCAAATTTTTAGTCAGATTGAATAATATTAACACGCGGCGACGTGCCTCCCAAGTTTATAATTTTTCCCCCCATTTTTTTTTTGCCATTTCAGGCTTATCTCTTATATGGAAAATAACTGATGTAGTTTAAACTGATAAGACTCATAAAATTTTAATCTCTCAATACCCTTTGATGGAAATCGTTATCACAGGCTCTTGAAATAGCTTGATATGTGCAATAAATGATAAAAAAGAGAGGTTCAAACTGATAAATACGATATTAGTTTAATCATGAACCAAGTTCTAGTTTGGATGTAAAATTGTGGTTTCTAAAACTTCTATGTTAACTTGTTTAATAAATTAATAATTTGTTTTCGATATTTTTGCAAGTTTGTTTTTTATAATTTCGGCTCGAAAGGAAATATTTCTTGTTGGTCAAATGAAGCACCAAATAACGGGAATTAAGCTTCCATCAAAAGGAAGACTGCTTAAAAGCTTTATTTTATAATATGCGTGTGATCAAATTGAATCTTGATGAAAGTTCAGACCTTGTAATTGATGAATGCATCATATTTTGGCGGAAAGCAAGAACTTCTATACGCGAACGACACAAATGCAAAGTAAAATTGATAAAATTTCATGAGGAGTGGCGTAAATTAATAAAAAACAAAAATAAAGGTAGTGAACATTTTAAGGCCAAAGAGAAAAATTTTGTTGAAATTTTAGATAACCTATTTGATATTGCTCATCAAAATGCATTACAAATAAAACGATAAATACTAATGAAACCAAGCAATTTTTACTGAAACAAAGAGAAAAAGGACTTCCAGGTTCAATGTTAGGAATTGATATGAAACAAGCTAATAAAGGAAAAAGAAAATTTGATCTGAATTACCATCAACATCATCAGGTAAGAGTGCACTGTTTTCACAATAATATTTGTCGATGCAAATTTTTGTATCAAAATATTAAATTTAATTAAATTTTTCAGGAACTCAGATCTTTATGAAGTCCTCATCCCCCGCAAGTCGCGATCATGATTGAATAACAGATGGAGAAACCGAAGCAACTAAGCTTATCGTTCCTTCAAAGAGAAAAAGAGCACGAAAAAAATTTTAAGCTCACGATTGACGGGAACTTTAGACAATTGCAAAACCAGTGAAATAGATGCTGTTCATTTATTGTCATCTCTCCTTAGATTCTTCTGAATACATCATGAATCGTAATTCGATTCGGAAAATTAGAGAAAATTATCGTAAGTCGGATAGTGAAAAGATAAAGAAAGACATTTCTACATGTTTAATAAATGCAATTTGTTGCAACAATTCACTGGGACACAAAAATGTTTTCTGATATTGGAGTATCATGTGATAGATTATTAGCAATCATTGCAACAGTTATTAGCTGTTCCTAATATACCTGGAGGAACATGAAAAGAAATAGCTGAAAATGTTTATGAAACATTAGAGAATTGGGCATTAACAGGCAAGGTCCAATCATTTGTGTCCGACACGACTGCATCGAATACCGGTACACTAAAAGGAGCTTGTTCACAGTTAGGAAAAAAAATTGAAGGCAAGATTTTATTTTACGGCTGCCGTCATCATATATTAGAGATTATCTTGGGAGATTGTTTTTCTAAAAGTAAAATAACACTTTCAGGCCCAGACATTCCTTTGTTTAAAAGATTTAGAGCTAAATGGTCTGAAATTAATATTAGAAATTTCGTTCTCGGTATTATTAGGACTGATATAAAAGAAAATTTTAAAGATAAAGTACATATAACATTTGTACAATGGGCATTGTCAACCTCATTCATAAGAGATGAATATAAAGAGTTTCTGGAGCTAATAATTGTATTCTTAAGTGAAATTCCACCAGGGGGAATAAAATTTAGGAAGCCAGGCACATACCATTCAGCACTATAGATGACTAAGCCATTTTCAGCTTAAAAATTCTTATTTAGAAACGAATTTACTCTAACTAGTAATGAAGAATCATCACTATTTCAGGTAACCATATTTATAGTAAAATGTATGCAAGGTATTGGTTCCATTGTTCAAATACTGTTCAATTTTCTCTAAATGGGATTAAATTTTTGAGGGCCTTACACAATTATAAAAATACTAATAAAGTAATAGCTGACGCTGCCATCTCTAAATTTATAAATCATTTATATAATCTAAATGAGGAATGTGCATGTTTTGCTTTATTCGATAAAAGAATCAATAATGAAAACGAAATGGAAATGGCTGCTAAAATTATTGCGTTAGAGGAAGATAAAAGCGAAGTAAACTATGAAGAAATTCGACGCCATTAATTTCAAGAAAAGATGATGTTGATAATTTTTTGGAAGATAATGATGATCATATAATAATAAAGTTGCTAAGTAAATATTCACAAAGTTTACTTAAAAGATTCAACATCTCCACCGAATTTTTTAAAAAAAATCCACAAGAATGGGATAATTTAGAGGATTATAAGAAAGGGAACAAAATAATAGGACAATTGCAAGCTATTAACCGCCCATCAGAAAGAGGAATAAAGCTAATGTAAGGATTTAATGACAAAATAACCAAAGATGAAGACCAGAAGCAATTTCTATTAAAGGTAACATTTTTTCTATCGTCCATGTAATTAGCCTTTTGAAATAATTTCGCAAATATTTAAAATATAATTTAGGTGAAATTTAACAATTATTATTTACTTTAAAAATATTTTTCAGGCGGATGCACTCGTGAAAAAGGATTTGCGAAACTCGACCATTTGGAAGGTAGTAAAGTATCGTGTGTTAGGCAATTAATCAAATTTAAAAGTTAGCAATAATCACACAATTACTGAAAACGAAAAAGGACCTAACTAATAGGCGCAAAATATATCACTGGTCATTCAACCTAACGAGTTCTAACGAGGTATTCTTTTTTGCATATATTATCAATATTCATTACCATTTATGCAACAACTATCGTTATAAACTATTAAAATTGCAAATGACGCTCGTGTCGAGGTTTTAATACTCAATTTATTCACTCTCAAATTTTGTCTATACCTACGGCTATACTTTTTGATAGGAAACATTGCCAAATGTCAGCCTGTCTAAAAATCCTACGTTAAAGATGCGCCGCTCAATCCAATTTTCTTTTGTCAAGTAAAATTTAGGAAGAACTAAAATTAAAAATCAATACAGTAGACTTAGAAATGATTTCTTTCATCAAATTCTTTTTGGAAATTTGAAGAAAATTGTTATTGTCCAAATTGTGCATTTGATGCACAAAAGCTTTCAAGCGAATATTAAAAATACAGTGTGTAGCACAATAATATATCTCTTTTACACAATCTTTAACGTAATATCTCATTTGAAAATAGAGACGATTCTTCCTAAAAATTTCAGATGCCGATTCCGTAATTAATATATCGTACCCAGATCAACTAATATATTAATTAATATATAAGTATATAATTATATAATATATAATTATTTATAGTAAATGTTTATATATATTATTCTTTTTGTAGATATTAATTAGTTATAGCTTAAATATAATATTTATATATAATATATAATATATATATATAGATATATATATTATATATATTTATTATAATATTTTTTTTTTTATAATTAATATATTAGTTATAGCTTAAAATAAAAGTTTATAATAATAGATCTTATTTTTTAAAACTTAAAATTATATATAGATTTAAAAAATATCGTCTTTTAAAATCGTGCTTTTACTATCTTTTTTTTTTTTCTAACCAAATATATTTTAATTATTACTGATTTTATATTTAATTTTCTTTATATTATTTATTTAGATACTAATTTTGTTTTTTTTATTTAATTATCACAATTAAGACATAAGAGATAACACATTTTTTTAATAGTTATAGCAAAATAATGAGCTTAAAATTAATAATTCTACTTCATCAGTTAATTTCCCGCTTAGTCCTTCATAAATTTTTTTTCATACTACATTAGAAAAAAATTTAAAAAAAAAGTACATAATAAAGTGGAAAAATGAAAAAACGTATTCTATTGTACTTAACAATTACGGAAAAAACTCTATCAAAAATCTATTATGATATAATGGAATTATACTATAGGTATAAATAAAAAAACTTAATATAAACTGTTTGATATATATAGAGTATTAATATTTATAATATATATATTTATAGTAATATATATATTAAATATTTAATATATAATAGAAACTAATGCAGATGTAAGTACAATTAAGAAATTATAACTATATCTATAGCTATGATTATAACTACAATTATTAGTAAAAATATACCTATATCTATAAATAATATTATATTAATATTATAAATATATATTAATATATAATATATATATATATTTATTATATAATATATAGATTATACTAATACTTACACAGGTGTAAACACTCTAAAGACACCACCAAACAAACTACACAAAGTAAATTAATAGATAGATAATATTATCATATTAAAGGCGGGGGAGGTTAACCCTTCAACTGCGAGTTGTTCTTGAGGATCCACGAGCCGATCACTCAAATATGGTCACAGTATCCCCTAAAGATTAAAAGAACCATGTCAATCAACTACTCATCAGGAGACTACTGCTGATAACTGAGTCTAGAACAATACTTGTGTAGACACCCCTCCGAAGGCATTTATAAGACTTGATAGGAATGCTGCTAATATGTATCTTGAAAAGTCCCAAGTTAAAAGTGTTTTTAACAGGATTTTTAGCAATCTCGATATAGCTTGATGAGGTGTCCTACAACACAATTCATAACAACAACCTCAAAGAAATTATAACAAATTTACAATTTAAATATACGATATTTTTATGGTTTTCTAAAATTATCCTTTTACTTTAAATAGAATTAAGAATCTCCCTCTCCTCTGGGAATATGGTGGATATTTGTTATCTCAATGGTTTATTAGGACTCCTATCATCAAAAAATCGATTGTGTAAGAGCAACAGAGAAACACACGTCTGATAATATAATATCTACAACATGTGTTTTTCACAAGTATGAGTTATATTATTATTATTTATTATTATTTATATTATTATATGAGTATATTATTATGATTGATAATATAATTATATCATTATTATATATAGTAAAAATTGTAAGGTTCTATGCGGTTATCAGTTATTTAATTTTTTTTCTGCCAACAAACTTCGCTGAATTCCTGGATTCCTTCAAGACCCATTCAATGACCCATATTTAACTGAACACACCTCAATCCACCCACTTGTGATATCTGTCTCCCATATCCTTTTCGATTTGTATTTTAATAAGAGGATAGAAGGTCAATGAGGACCAGAAGGCCCCGCCAAGCCCCACAGAGACCCCACCCGAGCAAGACACTCCCCGCAACACCCTCTCATCGATCATACACGCTTTAACCAACTGACTTGATCATTTTTATCCCGGTAATTATCGCGATATGACGCGGTAACTACCGAATTGTGAAGTCGTAGCGCGTGTGCTCGTACGATCTTCTGTTCATAGTCTTAAAGCGGCCAGACTTGTCAATTTCAAGATGAGCTACGACAACTTTATTCTGAATAACTACTGGAGGCGCTCAATTAGTATTCTTATATCCTTTTATAATTACTAGGTATTTAATACTCCTATACACCGATTCACCTAAGATTTCCCAAAATCTGTCCACAACATAGTTTCATCCGTTTAAATCCTGCTCACTGCTTACCCTTCTTAATCCATATCATAGTTTCACTACTATA
This sequence comes from Trachelipus rathkii, assembly GCA_015478945.1. Taxonomy (NCBI): domain Eukaryota; kingdom Metazoa; phylum Arthropoda; class Malacostraca; order Isopoda; family Trachelipodidae; genus Trachelipus; species Trachelipus rathkii. The sequence continues at coordinate 68,789 of JABUQX010023833.1, read as the reverse complement.
CATGTATATTATAACATTAATACAATAACATTTTCCGAGGCACCTCAGAAATAATAACATTCTCTTCTTTCCGATACCTTAACGCTCTCCCGAAAAAATTGGTCACTATATCTACTGTGTAACACGGATTTAATTTCGCTTACCAGTCATAGTAGAATATCAGGTACTTCAATCACAAGGTATACATTTTTCGGACCACTGTGTGTGTGTTGTGTGTGCTTGCGTACTTACCAGGCAAAATTTCCGCCAAAATATTAAAACGTATTTTAATTTTATGCAGTTTAGCAAAATTTATCTAAAAGTCATATTTATTTTTAGTATTTATCGGTGGGTAAAAATTTTTTTTTTTTTAAGGAAAATGCCGAAACATTTGCTTTTCAAAATATGTGTGACTTGAACACTTGTCAGATCATATATTCATAATAGTAAAAAAAAAAAAAAAAAAAAGAATTAAAAATATTTTAAATATTATTATCTTTATTACTAATTCAATACATTTTTTTACCATGATTTGGCTTTCCGCTTTGGGTCTGAAGGTAGGATGTCCCGATAATCATAAAAAATGATTATCAATGTTATCGCTTGGATTTTCATATATTTTAAAAAAAAACAAAAAAAACGAATAGAAATACTCGATTCATTGTTGGATTAAATGTGCGTCATTAAATAGATTGCATAGTGGTATATTATAAAGTATTAACTTATATATAGGTTAAGTATAGTGATATATATATATATATTATATATATTATATATTAAATACTATATTATGCCAATGTATTAATATATATATATAGTCACGTAACATATATTTATTAATTTGATATTATTATTCGCTAGCGTTACCGTATATATAAGAACTTAATCATTATTATATATAAGTAGAGAGTAGAGATTACTATATATGGTATAGTATATAGTGTATTATATATATTATATATATCATATATATATATATATATATATAATATATAATATATATATATAGTATATTATACTAGTTATATTATATATATATATATATAGATTATATAGTAGTTATATATATATTCCATATACTATAAGCGGTATCATATTATAGAATAATATATACCAGAAGCATATTATATATAGGGAAAGACTGTATTTTCTGGATTAACAAAAGCTTTAAAAAAAATCCCTTTGTTATACTGATTAGTCTCAGATTCTCAAAAAAAAACTAACGAATAGCTAGCCAGGAAAAGGATATTCAGCTACCGTGCGATATGCTGGTCGCTGCGTCAATCTCTTTTTAAATCGTCGGCAATAATGCTCAATATAAAAAAAACCATAATATAGAAAAAAGATAAAAAAAAAAAGAGAAATAAACAATCTCTCTCAAAACAATACGACGTACATTTAATTTTTGATCGTTTTTTTTTTCTTTTTCACTAAAGAATACCCCAAAGGGTTGTGATACTCCCGCACCGATGGCAGTGAGTCGGAGTGTGCGTGTGTCGTGGCTCTTTCCGGTATACACTACGGGTAGTTCTAAATTCCCCCCTCGGAAGGGGTCTCCCGACAACCCCCGTCCTCTTGGTGTAATATTGGGTATGTCGCTCGGGGGTTCCTCGCCGGCCCCTCCCCTACGGTTATGGTGGACAGAAGTCTTCTGCCCCGCCTGGTCGTCCCCGCGGCTCGGGAGCCGCCTATACTTTGACCGTTGTAAGTACCTTTACGAAATAATTATATGTATAGTATATTATGTATGACTATCTTCATCTTATATATATATTTTAATCACTAGGTATTCAATTATGTCCATTGCTCCTAAAAAAAAATGAGCTAATATTTGTATTGTTGTTATTTCTACTTTATCATGATTATTATTTTTTTTTTTTACAGTTCCTCGGATACTAAACATTTATGCAAGGATTCCATAAAATGTATTTCCTTTTCGCTGTAGCTTATGTAGGAGTTTTAGTTTTTTTTTTTTTTATATGCTATCCTTCTCTCTTTTCTTTTTAACTTTACATTTTTGAAACATTCTTCTTTTCTGTCCATCAAATAAAATTATATCCTCTCACCTGCACGATTCTGCTCTGTATGCTATAACTGCTAGATTTTTGAGATATCTGATTGTTTGCATTCTAAAAAAATTATGATTTGGCTTAGTTTAATTGAGCAGAATACATTAGAAGCCGCATTACTGAATATGCCCTTCTAGAGTGATTCTCAGTCATGTGATGGGTCTTACTATTATATTTACTAATTATCTGCTGATCTGTATCAATCTATATCTTAATATATTATTATCTTCTTGAGTAATATTTATGAGTATATCATACCCATATTTATCATATCGGATATTATATACTTTAATATTAATAATTTTATATTATGGCACGGATATTATCCAATTTATCAGTATGGTCTCCCCGGCTGCTCTCAGGGCGAGCGGCTAGGGCGATCCTGGAGTGCCTCGAATCGCCGCTGGGCCCCGCGCCTCTCGCGCGCATGCAGGAGGAGCTAACAGATTAACGGACCCATATCGCATTGAGCTGCCCAATAGTATAATTTATACCTATATGATATATAGATTTATATAGTAGTATTATAGATATATAGTAGTTCGTATTATATATATACTCAACTTTAAGTATATGAAATTCGATTATCTTTAAAAATACTATATTCAATAGTACTATTCATTACATATATAATTACATCTACTCATTACTCTTAAAACACTCATTCTAAACTTATATTGACCTATTAGATTACTCATTTATCTAGTATATTAAGTAGTATTATCTTATACTCGGTCTCTATATTATACCTAAAGTTGGAGCATAATTATACCAGTAAACATCCTTTCTAGGCCTTAACATAAATCAGAAAAAAGTGTGCTTATTATTTGATGATTAAAACCTTCACATATCACATAAAATGATATATAATAAATATAATAGGTTGCATAATATATTAATTGCATACTATTATACTATATATATAGTATAGGCCTCAAAGAGTAAATAATTTAATCGGTATATATATATGAGTATAGAGTTTCAGTTATATGAGTGTGAGTTAGTAATATATATCATTGGTGACTCAATAGAACCTATTTCTGCTCGTTTACAATACCCTCTCTATATAGCGTCTGGAGCATGAGAGCAGAAACCGATATCCAGCGAGTATACAAGGGGGGGTGGTCGGGACATAAAATTTGTCCCCTCTTTTATCTTTTGGGTGATTGAGTTTTAATAAAGTAAAACTGTACTAAACTTCATTACTCTCTCTCTTAGTTTGTGTGATTTACAAGAATTACAGAGATGCGATCACTACCACTCTTCCCGAGTTTACCGACATTGAATAATGTGTACCGCTCGGCAGAACAGAAATGGAGGAAGAGCGCACCTCATGTACGTGGAACGGTTTCCACAGACAGGAAGTCACCCCCACCAGTACAATCTTGTTTTGCTTCGACCCTCATCTCATGCGCGCTTCGTAGGATAATGGACCCCTCTCTGTTCCCCGGTTGCATTGGTTGGAAGACCGCTTAATACTTGGAGGACTCCTGCGTTTGACTGAAGAGAGGTGCTTTGGAGAAGTTCGCCAAGCCGACACCCGATATACACAGAAGCCAAGAAGGACGTATGAAAACTGTTCCGTGTAACTCTAGCACATGTCGCCACTTGAGCCCTATTCCCATGTGGTTCAAATACCGCTCCGTCTTTCTATTGTTCGTGCTGTCGTTGCAACGAGCAAAGGCGTCATGCATACCAGCCGTACTACAAGGGAGTGTGGTGCCAAAACGGACTTCGCACCCTCGTGTTTTGCGAATTTGATGGAGCTCGCTTTGCATCATCTATTAGGTGACACCTGCAGTCACTCTGCAACAGTGTTCTTTGAGATACTTACTTCTCTGTTTTATCTCTGATGTATTACGCGCGCGAGCGGCAGGCGTGTTCTACCGAGGCAAGTCTTTAGCGCTAGCTCGTACGTTACCACTATCTCTTATAAACCAGCCCAGTATACGTAAACGACCACAAAGGATATGGTGGGCTGCTCGTCTGCGCACAGTTTTCTAGTACAATGCATCCAGTCGCGTAGTCGCAATGTCTTCATCTCTCTACGCGAGCCTTTATTTCGCGATGAATGATCTCTGAACCAATCTTTTCTTGACTCCGTACTAGAACCTATATGCCTGCCGTCGACTGTGAAAAGCCATGCTTGTCGTGTGCTCAATCTGTGTATGTGAACTTACGGCACTAGTCGTCATATGTACACATCTTCGTTTGGTGAGTGCGAGACCACCCGCCTTCCACTGAATAGGCGTTCAGCCCCCGTGCAGGCGAGTATGTCTCCAGATCTAACGAGCTGCGTTATACCTGCAGTATCATCATAATGTGAGTGAACACATTAACCCCTTTGCGAGCTCCTGAGCAGAGACATAGTTCAAGTTTCTACACATGATGAGTTGCATCCAACGCACTTCTAGATACACAATGTTCGAGGTGCATCTGAACATGAGATATATGTTACTATACTATACTGAAAATATGGATAGGTAATATAGGGGATATCCTGAGTTTGACGTTGAGCCTTGCCTATATAAATATATTCAGCTACTCGTATACCTCTTCAATATTTATATCAGCCCTAGATTATTTTTCTTTAGGGGCAGGTATGTACTAAATGACAGTTGAGCAACAAATAATACATATCATAACCTCTATTCACACTACATTAATAATACCGAGATAGGTGAGGATAAACTGAGTGAATTTATACTAGACTGTATAAAGATATATACATATCAGTCTTGACTAGTAAAATTGTTTCGAAGTGTGCTCATATTAACTCAAGCACAAAACTGTTGATCTGGGAGGGCTATAGTTACGGGGAATAGGAATGCTCACGAGAGACGAGGCAATGGCACGCGATGTAAACGAAACTGTAATCAGAGTTAGGGCAACACACTTTGAACACCCCTGTAACTGTTTCCCCAATAAAATATTTTCATGTGATCAGCATTACCAGAACGTCACCACTGTGCGTTCTACTTTTCTAGAATGTGAGACCGACCGTAGCTTGATGCACACCTTTGTGTGGGCCGATAGCGCCTAATGGCTCGCTCAAACTATGCTTGTTGTGTAATCAGAATCTAGAGAAACCTTCAGGTATAATTATATTGTAACCCATTCATACCCTTCGGTAAGTAACAACAGATGTACGTCTAACGCTACTAACTAATAATGCATTTAATGAATTACACAAAATCTCCGTTATTTATCTGAAGAGTAACGACGCATAGTATACCAATATAAACAACAATCACGTGTATTTAACCCTAACTATCATTTTCGTATTAAACTTTGAAATACGTAAAGCGTACTATTATACTAAACATATATGCTTATTTTAAAAACAAATATATATAGTTCCTTGCCTGAATATATATATATATTGTATACTCTATACTAGCCCTCCGTAAGTTTATATATATATTAGTCGCAGACTCACAAAGCAAAACCACATTTCTCGGACACACTTGTATATTTCTTGTTATGGTTTTGTTAATCTGAATATTAAATATTCTAGAAGTACTTTTTCTCCCTATTCGATGTCATTAGTATTTGAGTTTCCATGAGGTATTCTTAGTAATTCCTCAAGTGTTTCTTATACTAATAAAATATTGCGAGATGCAGATATTTATTATATTTTACAAAAATATGAATTTCAATATATTTTATTATATTGTTATGTATGAGTTTTACTATCGAAAACCACCTCCCAGAGTGTAATATTATTTCCCCATCATGCAAAACCTATTAGAGCTTGACCATTTGTAGTCCTAGATAGTGGAGTGATCCCGCAAGCTATAAGAGCTCAATCTCGATACTATTGATATTATATTTATTGGTTTAACATTTTTCATATTTAAGCGAATAAATTGAATAATTAATTATATTCATTATTACTCAGTTGAATAAAAATATTCAAAAGTCACTGAAAAATTTTAATATAATACTGTTACTAATAAGAATATAATAATTGTTAATTTACAAAAATAGAGAAATTATAATAACCTTATACAGATTGTAAATTAATAATCATGTTAATGAATTTATTCTTAAGCATTTAAATATCAGTTTTCATTTTCTAACTTAATGAATAATATATTAAATATTTACTGCTTTCGATTAATGTAAATAACTTAATTTTAAAAACTAACATGAATAAATTTCAAATTGTCTAATTTTTAGTATAGTGTTGTCTTGCTAATTCAGCGTATTGAAATATATTAACTTTTATAAGCCTTGAAAATATTAATGAGACCTTTTATAAACATATTCTTGGCATTTATTATCCACATTATTATTATTATATCTATTCATTAGTATATTATTTAATTTTATCAATTATTATTATTTTATATTTATTATTAATTCATTTAATATAATCTGTTACCTATATCACCCTCTATTTTAAAGTGTCATATCAATTAGTTACAAAAAAAATACTTATTATTTATTATCACTTCTTTATATATTCATATTCTATATATTATTTATTATATGTAACATTATTTTGTTTATTGATTTATTATTATTATTATTATTATTATTATTATTATTATTATTATTATTATTATTATTATTTGATGGGGATTAGTGATAGTAAACTGAGGAACCACCATATATACATAATTAGTAAGTGTTTAACAACATAAGATAACGTACACGCAATGTACGCATATAGAATGCGTATGTAACTAAGGGTGAATTATATAGGTATATATGGTGTGGGGTATTAGTAGTCTACCACTTAAGCTACATTATATTCACTATGCCAGTAAATTTAGCAAATACCTAGTCCTCGGAGAAGGTCGTAGATCGCCGATAATCTCGGGTACCTATTTATCTTATTCTAGTGAGCAAAAAAATGTATATTAGATCTGATTATATGTGAGTACATGTGATCAATAATTATCACAGTAAAGAATGAATTAGTATAAGTAAAATAGTAGGAGAGATGGTGTGATATATATATGTGAGGAACGTATTATTATAGGAAAGGTAGCAAATCTTGAATATATAGTATATTTATCCAGCTTGAGTGGACTTATGAATAACTAAACAGCATGAAAAAGGGTGAAATCGGTGATAATATATATATGTAGAGTGAGTGATCGTGTTAGTTGGAAATAGATGAGTAGTATGATACGGTGTATAATATTGATGGAAGAGAATTGACGAGGGAAGAGAAAGGTGAAGTGATATAGCTTAATTTGTAATGAGAGTGATTTGTTAGTTACAGTACGGCTATAATGTATAGTACATTTTGTGTTGATTAGTGAGTATATATAATATATATATTATAGATACTATAGATACTATAGATACTGTTAATAAACTTAATATTTTTGTAAAACCACTTTATTAGTTGTGTGGGATCTTTATTTATGATACATTAGGTACTCTAGATTACTTGAGGAGATATATATATAAAGTTAAAGAGTCACGATATTCTATGGTAGTGAGTAGTGAGGAAAATAAAATATTTAAAAATAAAAATAAAAAAATAATCTATATAACTTATTTAACAATTGGATTTTTGAGTGGATATAATATGTGAAGTGTAGGAGCTTATATGAATTGATTGTGTTCTGAGATCTAAATGGTTGTGATAGTAGCGATATATATAGAATAATAGGTATAGCATTTGGAGTTATAAACAGAGTATGGTTTGGTATACTATATATAATATAAATAGGTATGCTCTGGAGAATGTCTCAAAAATAAGAGTATATTTAATATAAATACAGGTAAGATAACGTGGCTGATAAAGAAGGTGGGAAAAGATATCGGAGATTGGGTAATAAGTAACATCTATATTTTATATAAATACTAGAGTATTATAATATCATAAGTCATTATTATTATATATATATATACTAGAGTTGGTGTAGGTAGAGTATGTGTTTCGAATGAAATATAGTTATATATATATATGCTTATATTTATTGTGTATTAAGATGTATGAATGAAAGTGAAGAATGTTGAGTATTGGATTTGTGAGGATGTTAACATCATAGAAGGTGTTATAGGATAAAGGTTAATTATTTACGTGAGGTAATAATCATAATGTATTTAGTTTCCTAATGTAATATAAAATTATAGTCGTCGTTTAGCAGGGCTATTGGATGAGAGTAGTAATAATGCCCTTATATAACAAGAAGGAAAAAAGTTATTATAGGTATATAAAATTTAAGGTATGATAGACTATCATGGATTAACTAAATATACTAATATATATATAGTAATAAAGGTTAATATAAGGATAATAGTATCTAAGAGCGTCTATCGCAGATGAGTAAATACTAGAGTTTATATATATTGTAAATTGTGAGGCATAAGTGATTGTAAACTGAATACAATCTGCTAGTATAGAGAAATATATGTAATAAGGAATAGACCAATTTAGTTGGTACTAATTGCCAATAAGGAAAGTATATGGATGTAGCTAATATATAAGTAGGAGATAGTAGTTAATTAATTATACACGTAACAGTGAATGTACTGGAATGAAGAGGTGATGTCAGAGGGTGAGTTAAACATTTAAAAAAAATAATAGTGACTGTTTATGGTATATTGAATATATATATATATATATATAAATATGTAACTAAATTAAATAATAAGATGAATATAGTTTCATAAAGTAAGATCAGTAGAGATATCACTAATAATATTAAGAAGGAAAAACAATAAATATAATATATAAAATACTAAAAATTGATGATGTACTAATATATACCGTAGGTGAAGGAAAATAGATATGAATGAGTTAAATATAATGAACAAGTTTGTGAAGAGGAATAATTATAATGAAGCGACTTACACTCATAATATTAATGAGGAATGTGAGTGGAAAATGCTCATTCTAGTGAAAGGGATAAAGGGCTGAGAAATGAGGTTAATGAAATTGAATGAATAATAATAGACTGTGAGAATTATCTTGCTTATAAATATTATAATGAATAGGTAGTAATGGGCTATTTATATATATAGATCATACTGTGATGTGAAAATAATCTGACGATGTTAGAGTATAGTAGAGTGTGGATATATAGACAGCTCTAAAAATACTGCATAATTATAATTCTATCAATGACATATTAATGAAAAATATTGAGTGATAATTAATTGATGTTGAGTGAGGTTTTATTGATGTGAGTTCATAAGTAATGAAGAAAAGAAACTTCATGAGACATGGGTAAGTAAAGACCTCAATATTGGTGATATATATAGTAGTTCCATTATCCATTTTTTTTACTTATAAACTATGATAAGGGATTACTTAATCCAATCGGATATGAAGATAAATTATAATCTGATATGAAGATCCGGAATAATATATACCTTCATTTAGGATCATTTGACCTTATATGAAGGGAGAGTATAAATACGACTGTATTATGGAAGGTATGAATTGTGAAGCGAAGGCTAGTAAGTTAATTAAGATACCTTTATAATATAGGTAGGGTATATGAGGAGTATAAAAAGGGAACTGTAGGAATTATAGGGAATTTAGTTTAGTAGTATTATTAATCTAATGATGTATATATATGAGGAAAGATTATTATGCTGTATATTTTGAGTGATACGAATAAAAGACTGCGTCGTAATAGGTGATTATACATCATTCACAAGGAAGGCTGTACTTGGTGTAGTATATTATATAAGAACAAGTGCGGTAATATATATATATAGTTTTATAAGTAGTGTATTAGTAAGTAAGATTAGAAAGTCGATTATTATCATATGTTCCTCCTTTGGAAGGTTTGAAACAGATGGTGAAAGGAAAGGGAATTAAGGGAATTATAAATCTGATAATAATACTCGTACTTGTAGCGAATATAGTAGAAAGAATATCACTACATGTAGTAGTTAAATACATAGTGAGCGTTAATAGTATTAGGTATATAATTAAATATAGGAAAGCTATCTATAGGCATAGTATATATATACTATATATATTAAGTATAATATATATATACGTGTAGTTGGGTATATATAGGGCTTATTGCTGTAAATAGTAGATAATCAAAATAAGTATGTATGTGAACGATTAGTTGAATATACGTGTTTATATAAATGATAAATAACACAATATGTTAATCACAAAAATAATAAATGTTATTTACTATATTTAATTTTTTTTACATTACGACGATCATTATGATATATTTTTTGCGATGGTGTAGAGCAGATTCCTAAAACATCAGAATAATTAACCTTCCTTTTTTTTATATATTATTATCTATTATAGTATATATTGGAAACCATGAGATAATAGAGTATATATATCGTTTAATATAATATTAAACTATTATTAGCTTATTTTTCATAAAGCATGTTAACAAACACTTGGCTTATCTAGGTATACTATTTATATATCCAGCTTTATTTATTATAAGTTGAATATATGGTGGTTTATCATATTTTATTTTAGCGAACCAGTGAAACACTATGCACACAAAAGTTACCAGACTTCTCTATATTACTCTATATATATGTGATGAGATGAGTAAACAATTATTGTGTTATCTTATATCATACAGTTTCTATGTTCGCAAGAAAATAAGCATACAAGTGGCTCTCGCGAGATCCGTTCCTACAAAGTTGACTGAACCAATCCCCAAACGTTACACGGACCTTAAAGATGCTTCAGTAAAATACTTCATGACCAACTGTACGCATCTTCTGCACATTTATAACACCGAAGTAATATGTCGCCATGTGCTATGCTGTAAGAGGCTTTTCACTACAATATGTAGTGAAAGTCGTAGTAATTATGGAATAAATACTTATAGTCAAAAAAAAAAATGTTCATTTACTCGCACAAACCGGCATGACATTTCTCTTATCATGATCGTATATCCTCGTGATAGAGTAATATCGCAACTGCATATGTCTTTGACGTGAATTATGTATTTGTCGATTGATCGTTGACTTAAAACCGCACCAATAGCTATGCTGTCTTTCACTTATATTCAGAGTACCGACGCTAAATCTTCATTACGAAGAGAGAAAGTTTTCGCAAAGATTCTGCGTGACACAAGGTCTGTCTAGTTACCATTCATAACGCAGGCATTTCTTTTAATACGGGAAACCCATTTTTTTTATAACAACCAATGTAAGCAGTTTTATCAGTCTGTTTTTAAATTGGCATCTTTAATATTCCTTAGAAAATCCGCTGAAACCCACATACGGACAGCACACCAGGTCATCTATTTTTCTGAAAGTATTGTATTCTTACATCGAGCCCTTTAGTCATAGTTTTCCATTCACCAAAATTTGTTTTCTAAGAGCCAATCTTAGACTTATAATATAGTACATGCATTCAGCTAATAAAATGTGGATTAATCAAAATATCGCAGGCTTTCATCTGTGCGCTCATGATAGAAAGAAAGAAGTAGCATTCAACTCGAATTGCAGCTACAGAGAATAAAACCCGAACAGAGAGTTGCTTTACTTTGAGCTATGAATAATTTATTGAGATTATGAAATGTTCACTAACGTTTACTTGTGAGCATTATGGATTACCCATTTCTGTGGAAAGACTACTTATGGTATTATCATCTTGACAGAGATAAATAGGTGAAATTCTTTTCTTCTGAGGACTCATCTATCACAACTTACTAGATTACGTTATATTTGATGATACTGAAACGTCATTCCAACCACTTGAGTCCTGTAGACGAACTGTACTGGGACAGGCCTATTGTTGAAGGATTTGCACCACACACAACTTATAAAACTGAAGATGTAATAGTTACCCATCTGCGTCCCGATAACGTAACTGTTTATATGATAGATGTTGTATGATGTTGTTAGAGTTTAAGTATACATGATCAATATGATAGAGGGGCAGAATCCATGAATTGTCCACATTGTCATCTACAGGATTACGTTCACCGATAATATTGAATGTAAAATTATATAATTAAACTATATATGAGTATACGCATATTAGATAGTAATAGAACATTATCTATATAAGTATCGACATTCTATGGAGAATGATAAAATTAAAGAGAGCTCCTTCTGAAATTAGCACTATTGCGCAAAGATCACATACGGTTTACATTCCTATTTTGGAGCTCGTCCAATCAGACCTTTCTACGCTCGCATTATCGAACGGACTCTCCGGCGATCTACGCATGCTGACAAAATTCAGGAGCGATGCCGCCAGGTGTGCTCGAACCAGTGTTTTAAACCTGGTCGAACACGAGTTAGATACCAGCTTTCTTCGATGAGATTCTTTCACGAATATATACTGAGGAAACTGGGGCGGCATCGGATAGAGAGATCCTTCCAAGAACACAAAGGAGAACTATACTTTCCTTGCTTATACAAAAGAGTTAGAGACCTCTGAACTTTATCTCACGCTTTGGTCCATATTCTATATCTCTGTTGGAGTTGGTATAAGTGATACAACTCTCCAGAAACTGTTACGTATAGGATATGATTTTTGAATTACGATCTTCAACATAGTGGGTGCTGATATGGTCTATCGCACAACTCTGTCAATGGGAGGATTTAGAGAAAGCCCGTCCACCGAGTCCTTGCATTTGCGTTTCGTCGTCCCTTTAATCACAGCATTCACTCCACTCCTTTACTGCTGATATTATCCTAGAGTCTAGATTATATGGTACAGAGCTGATCCACATGATCTCTCATTATACCACCATTGTCCGCGCGTAATTTTTTACTGTGCCCTAAGATCTACGATCGCCCATTATAGCAGAGTTCTATTACCATATATACTTTGAGTATGTGAAGTGCGATCGTATGGAGCTGCATCGAATGGATAAATGTCTTGAGCGGAGAAAAACTTGTAAGTCTAATTTAATAATTATATTTAGTAATTAATACGTTATTGCGTTCTCTCTTACACATATTATCATATAGGATGATGAATATTGCGTCCTTATGTATTCTTATTTACTTTTTATCCAATCGAATGACCTGAGATTCAACCACAATCTGATTCGAAAAGTTCCACAGAAAAATTACTATACACGATGATTTTGCCTCAGATCGTATTTCCTAGTGTACTCAACTTATCCTCACTGGAGACAGAGATTTATATTAATACATGAGCGCTTTATAGCTATCATATGGATTAAACCTCTGACCCTTTAACACGATTAATATGTATAGAATAGTATTAATAGAGATATTATTCACGAACTAGGCTGCCTTAATTCCAATAAGCAACTCCCACCGTATTCGAGAAGTGAGAATAGCTCTTTTCGTGGCTAGTCACGTAGATGTATTTAAAGAGTAGACATAAACATATATTGGAAGGTCTTGAGAAGAATAATGAACGCGGGAGTAGCCAACGCTCAGTGTTGAATTCACGGTGAATGATTTACCCTAGACAAACTACCTACTTGGTTTATCTCATCTGACCGTTACCTCCCAGAGAAAGAATTATTATGGATAATTCGACCAACCTTTACAAGGCATTGGAACAATTGTTTTCACCTAGGTAAACTAAAATAAAAAATCATTGATTTGTAACGAAACAAAGTTTATAACTAATTATTGACCGTGAGTTAATGAATTATTAATAGGATGAAAATTAATATTATTTTATTTGCAATATAATTTTTATTTATTTATCATGAAATATATCATTTACAATATATTAATATTAATATATATAATAATATATATAATATATAATATATATATATATATATAATATATTATAATATTATATTAATAATATTATATATTATATAATATTAATATAATAATATATTTAATGATAAAATATTCGGTTGTTTAAGCATGAAATCCCCAGTTTAAAACATAATAAATTAAATATTGAGCACATAACCTACTTATTATCAACAGAGTCATCAATGCTCAGGTATTTGACCACTACCACAAAATGTACGAAGATTGCCTTAATAATTACTTTCATGCCGTGGTTCGTGAGTGTGATTAAACTATACAAATAAACGGTCGAGATGCTATTAAGAGAAAAATACTATAAAATAACATATATTTATGGAAATAAATCCAAAACCTGTAAAACAACATCTAAACACAACATACAATAAATAAAAAGTGGTGTTTATAGGGCAATCAAAAAAAGAATTATATTTTATTGTTTAGCTGGTAATAATTGTATGTGTGGAAATGTAAGGATTAAAATTAACTATAGCGAGTATATAAGTTATATGAGTAAATGATGTCGAAAGTGATTGATTATGTCTCCTTGGTTATTTAATATTGATGGGGTTATGTATGGATGGGATGATGAAAGAGAATTAGAGATAGGGTTTGATGCGAAAGGATATTATATATTATGAAATATATTAGGAGAATGGTATGATGAGATGACCGGAAGGTAAGGAATCATGATTATATTCAGTGATAGATATAAATAATGATTTATGTAGTTTTTATATATATAAATATATATAATAATATACAAAAAAAAAAAAAAAAAAAAAGTGTAAAAAGAGTGCAAACAGATTTATAGAAGTTATAAGAGATATTTGCAGGGTGTAAATAAGAGTGTAGATAAAGTATAAGTATAGGTTTAATAGTTAGTGTATTAGTAGTATATATTTATCGAAGGTAGATACTAAGTCCTCCGTATAGTATATAATTATATGTTTGATGAATGCACAGTAATGTAACTGGAACAGGATACTGAGTTTAAATATTTAGAAATAAAGTTCTATTAAAGGGAACGGATGAGCAGAGTGCTAAAGGTAAAGAGTGATATACTCTGACCTCAATTATAAATCTTGATATATCTTGCATGTGTGAAATAATGTAAAATAGTATATAATATACTTAATAACTTATTGAGTGCTCGTCATTAAGTAGTGATTCTTACTAAATGAATGAGTATATGGTTGTTAACCTGTGTTAATGCATATTAATTAATATATATATAATATAATTAATATGATTAATATAATTTATCATGGATAAGATGGTATAGATCTAAAGTATTATGTGTTTACTGTTAGTTTAGTATACATATATATATATATATATATATTATAATGTAAACAATCTTTAGGGGGCCCCAACCTATTAGAAGATAAATTGGTAAAATAAACAAATATAATATAATGTAACGTTATTTATAGAGAGTTGTGGCTTGTCTCAGTTTTATCAAAAGTAGTGAGTATAAATGTTGAAATAAATAAATTGAATATAAGATATGCTTATAATAATGTTATATTTGTTCATTTGAGTTAGGAAATAGTAGTATACATGTATAAGATAGTTACGACTGCTTGGTGTTTAATATAGCGCATTAGTAATTGTACGGTGAGTGTGTGTTTGAGGGAATCGACAAGCTGTATATATGGACCTCGTGTAAAGAAATATATAATGAGTGTGAGATTATTATATATGGATAGTCAGTAGTTAAAAGGATTAATATGCTGGAGGAGCAGAAATGTAGATGATTTTAGTTGAGTCAGATAGCTAAGAATATAAAGGATATGTCTATAATAGGAGTGAAAATTGCGGTATATTTGTGATGCGAGTAGTTGTGGTCCCTCCTGTGACAGCCAAAGGTGATAATATGAAACGCCATAAACACCACTTTTTCAATGAGAGCTTTGATGAAGTGGTCTACGTTCGACTATATGATATATATATATATATTATATATATATATATATATAGTTATCTCCGTGAAGTTCTAGGGTGATTTTGCTGACTGCGCATATAATATAACGAGTTCTCACTATATTAGGTATTATATAGAGAATATACTAGATGTAAGAATATATATATACTGGGTATGTAAGGCGTAGCTTTTCATTTTCGTGAACTTTAGTGATCACTACTTCTCTCTCATCATTAATGCTATGTCTATTTAATCTGGTCGATTATATTGATCGCACTCATTATACCCCCTAAGTCTTGAGTATATAGGGAATATAAATAGGTAATAATAGGATGATTGATATATCTTATATATATATATATATATATATATATAATAATATATATAATACATATATATAATTTATAATTTATATTATATATATATATATTATTATATATTTATATATACTTATACATATATATATATATATTATTAAGATATTATATATATTATATATAATATTAATATATATATATATATAATATATTAATGCATGTCTTATATTAATATTCGATTTATATATATATATATATTATAATATTTATTATCTATCTATGTATATTTATGTGCATATACTATTTATAATTAAAGATGTATGTGTGAATACCAAGCTACGGACTGGTGAATAATCCACATAACTATCTACCTCTAAAGAATGGCTAAAACTCACAACCTCTTTTCCCTAACCCTTCGACCTTGAAAGAAGGATTATATATTAACAATTGTTAATTTATCAAACATATTCAATATTATACTTATGGTAAACAAACATCTATTGAGACAAATTCAAAGTATATGGCTCTAGAAGGTTGGGGGCTATTAATCTGTACTACTCAAGATATTGTTTCGGCTTGCACCTGCGACAGCATTTCGCTTATAATGTCTCAATCCTGAACATAAGTGCTGCATATGAGCGACGCCAAGTATTTCCTTGCAAGCTTATTATTCTCTATAGCGATGACATTCTAATTTGGTGTTCAAGCATGACTTGTGTGTGCGTTAGAGCGTTGTTCCTCACTGATTGAGTTATTCTAGTCATGGTGAATCTAATTTCCGTTGATTTTCTTATTGTCTCACTAGTTATCAAATCAATTTGTACTACACACTATTTTTTTATGGCTCATGTTAAATAAAGGGCGATGGTTTTTTTGCATCACATATATTGACGTGGTAGAGTTATCATTTTCATCTCATGCTGAATCCTCGTTAACTGAATCTATTCATGTAGATAGTATTATATGCTGTTTGTGTCTGTAGTATATACTTATATTTTAACATTTTCGATAAAACACACCACTCTATATAAGATCATAGTTTCTATATTGAAGTTTTTCAATCTGTCTATACAATAAAAGTCATCAGCATTAAGGTTGGCATATGTTATCGAAAAAAAGAAAAATCTTGTCTCTTTAGTGAATGTTAATCGAATGTGTAATGCAAATATATGATATTGGTATAGAGTTCAATTAATTTTAATCTGAGAGACCAATCAGTCGTGTGTTGTGCGTTATGCTATACATCACGAGTGAGATATACGAGTGCTAATATTCATTCTTATAATAATACGCTCTTATCAGTCTAACATTTAGACAATGTGTGCTATAAAGTGTTAGAGATTTCTCTCTCTCTAGGCTTTGAGATATTTAATATCGGATAAGTATATCTTCGGAGACAGAAGCTATGTAGAGGCGCTGATATATTTTATGGGTATTAGTGTACAAACATAGTCTGTGCTGACCATAGCATCCATAAATTATCTCAGATATTTGCACCGAGTGTCAATTATGTGCGCACTGAAGTTCACAAAAGTTGAGAATGGTAGTATCCTTGGCGATGAATTATCTATACTGCGAGCGTACGTGAAAGAGCAAGAGGTATATCTCTCTGTGTAGACTTGGTTATTAACTTCTTTTCCACATAGCTATAGTCGATAGATTGTTGTTTACTTTATTGTTCCAGCGGTTGGAGTATAAACGGCTTTAAACTAACTAATGAATAAAATATGATAGATACAAGCCGTTTTACCATATTCGTTTCAGACTCAATTTTAATGCATATAATATTATTTACTTATTTGCTCTAGGAGTGTCGATCTTCCAAGTTAGTTTGTCCTATTGTATAGAAGAATGTTGATTGCTTTATCAAATCTCAAGATCAGATAAAATTCTCCACGCTTATGCATCCATCCGCATGGGACAGACGCTTTGCTGAGAGAGTTTACTTAGGTAATGCTAGCTGTAGTAGCGAGATGATGCTGAGTATAGTTTACCTAGCAATCAACTTCATAGAAGAAAACACTAACAAAAATCCAGAATACTCATCACTCACACACTGAAAAAAGATTAGAATGTATCAAATTAGTCCGCGCACGCATTATAAAGTGAGATTAGAATAGTCCGGATCTAAACTGAAAATGGTATCACTATCTATGGCCACTTTAGTTAGAGTTATAATAAAGGTTATTATAATAAGTTTTTTATAAATTATGTATTTATATTGGATAATAATAATAATAATAATGCATTGTGTTAAGAGTAGTTATTTACATTATCTTATTAAGGTATAGGTATTATTATAATATACTAATTTGATTGTATATAACTATTTTACTTACTATACTGGTCATGTTAGGCTATAGTTATATAGTATAAGTGATATAGTATAATATATATATATATATATATATATTATATATATATGATAATATATATATGATATATAATAATAATATATATATATTAATATATATTAAGATATATTATAAATATTATATATAATATATTAATTATATATATATTATATTAAAATAATATATATTATAATATATATGATAATATATTATATAATATATATATATATATTATATATATATATAATCATATATTAATATAATTAATATATACTATATTATACTTATATATTAATAGTAATATAGAAATAATATATATATATATTAATATATAATATAATATATATAGTATATATATATTAATATAATAATTTAATTATATATTTTTTTTATTTATATTTATAATATATTATATATATTAATATTATATATATTACATAAACATAAAATATATCGCTAACAACAATAAGAATAAAAAGAACTATCAACTTAAAATAATGAGTGAACAAGAATACTAATTACTATACTATTATACAACGAATATCTTACATGGATCTGAAATTATGATTTAGTTACCCCATATTTTTAATAAAAGTACAATTAATTTAAGGTTGTTTTATTATTAAAATTCTTTTATTTGAATAGACAGATAAGTTTTCAGAATCAATTTATTCTTATCTTGAGAACTTTTGCTAATATATTATAATTATCAATTAACTATAATCCAATTTTGGCTTTTATCTGTTATAGTTATCGAAAGTGGTTGACACTATGTTTCTTATAGGATCTATGCGAGCTCAAATTTAAAGATATCCAATTAGAGTGCCAGTGCTTTTATACTCTCAATTTGAAAGAAAGCCACGCCCACATGTTCGTTTATAAATTTGAATTTATTGTCAATTATAAAAGGGCATTATCAGAAAGATTAGGCAGACGTATGTTGCTTATTTATCTGAGTTTTCGTTTGACTATTAGCGGTATATGGCATTACAGCAGATCGCATTTAATATACTGGGTGCCACGAGCTCGATTGGACTCTCTATGGTATACACGATTTGTCCTTAGGCTCAATTTCACTGCACAACTACTTGAAGCTTCACCAGCGTTTTTCCATTATCGGTATATCTTCTGTAGCGCTTAGTTAAGTATATTTTTTTTTTTTCTCTCTCTTATATACTATATATATTTAGAGAGCGCAAAACATCCTTCAAAATAATTACACATATCATCAAACACAAATTTTTCTACCAATAAAACCTTTCTGCATACATGATCACACACACAGACGTCTTACACATGCAATATCTTCTCTCTGTTAAACAGACCTAACAACCTTATATACTCCTATATTCTAACGTATACTTTCATAAATCTCTCTTTTAGATCCCTCCTCATAACCCCTGTATCTCATAATATCCATTACATTAGTGAATACTCTTCTATAATTCGCTCACGACAAATTCATCTCCCCAAAATCTACTTCTAGAGTATTACTAATATAAGCAAGAGGCTGACTTCATACTCCTATCTCATCTACTTATACTTCAATCATATTCATATAATCACCTTCCTATCCTAGCTACATATGCCCTATATATATATATATTATAGTAGTATATATATCTCGTTCATAATATCTTATTATCATCAGAGCTGGAAAGCACCATACCCAGATCCCAATAGTATCTAATGAGCATATATATATATATATATTAACATATAAACACATTACGACTGATACTAATTCATACAAATTACCACTCCCCTCAACATTCTAGGGTAACGTACTATGAGCAAAAACAGTGTTAGGATATTCTAAATAGAGAATCATCAGAGTTTTTAACAATACTAGAAAAACTAAAGAAACAATATGGTGCAAACTCAAGCGATGATAATATTAGAAATAAAAAATTACGGGTAAAAAATGTAGTGAGGAATTATATATTAAGGAGCAATATTACATAAATATAATCATTATAATACATTTAAATTTATAATGAAGATGCACTACTCAATAATAATTAGAGTAAATTTAATTATAATTTTAAAGATTGTTGATATATATATAAAAATAAAGATAATATTTAAAAACGAAAAAATTATCAGGTACGGATTATAATAAAAATAGAAAATAAAAATTAAAAAGTATATAAATTATTAAAAATTAAAAATAAAATAATAATATATAATAAATATGAATAATAATAATAATAATAAATAATAAAAAATAATAATATAATAATTAAAATATGATCAATGTATTGAATAATGATTAAATGATGTATCAATAATGAATAAAGATGTGAATAAGACCTTAGGAAAGAAAAGTTTTAAATAATGTAGTGGTTTTGAAAACTGACATACCAATAAAATGACCTAAATTTAATGATAATAAAATGACTTTTAATATTATTTGTATACTAACTTATCAATAGTAATGTTTAAATAATAGAATGAATAATTAAATAATGATAATAATATAATAATAGATTAAATAAAATTAGATAATTAAAATAATGATAATTAAATTAAATAATTAAATAATTAAATAATAATAAATAATAATAATAATAATAATTAAATAATAATAATTAAATTAAATAATAATTAATAATAAATTATATATATATAATAAAAATACAATAATAATATTATATATAAAAATATAATAATAAATATATAATAAGAAAATATATTAATAATTATAATTAAGTTTTATTATTATTATTATAGTATATTATTATTATTAATTATTATGTATTATTATTATATTTATAGATTTAATTTAATTATTTAATATTATTATTAATTGCTTTAGAGACTTGATTATTTAATTCTTAATTACAATTTAACTTAATTGCTTATTAATTATTTTTATTATTTATATTTATATATTAAATATTATATTAATTTATTATTATTATTTTCAAGTTTCCTAATTTTATTATTATTATTATTATTATTATTATTATT
>JABUQX010023833.1:37500-40000 GCA_015478945.1 Trachelipus rathkii | reverse complement strand
TCATGCTCTCGCACCTGCTTACCATGTTAAACCTTTTAGAAAAGTAGGCGCTCGACTTACCACAAGCATCGTATTGACTAGCGAAATTTTTATTCACGTTGGCTGCTCGAGAATGCAAATTAAATATAAATTTGAATTTATTACTAATAGAAGCGTTAGGAGAAGAATGATTATTTATCGACATCTTTATTCTCAAATCACAATATGCTGACGATAAAAATTTAATTTTCTTTCACTTAAGCATGCGCCGCATGCTAAGAAAGCAATAAGGATTCGCCCCTGATATACATATACATATACATATACATATACATATACATATACATATACATATACATATATATATATATATACATATATATATATATATATATATATATACATGCATATATTTATTGCCACGCATCATTAGCCAACTAAGTTTTTTAAATCATAACCAAATATATTATTATTATTATTATTATTATATTATTATTATTATTATTATTATTATTATTATTATATATATATATTATTATTATTATACATATATATTATATATGTTATAATCATAAGAAAAAAAGTTATTATATATATATTATATATATATGTTATTAATATTATTATTGGTTATTGTTATTATTATTACTATTATATTATATTATTATATTATTATATATACATTTATATATATATACATATATACAGTTGTTAGGGGCGGAGCTTGTGCTATTACATATAATACATACATATATTATTATTGTTATACAATATAAGAGCATATACATACATATATACATATAAACATAAGATTATTACATATTATTATATTATATATTGTTGTTGGTTGGTGCTAATATAGCTGGCTGGTTATTGGTTATATACATACATTACTGGCTATTGGCTATTATTATTATATATATAGTAATCATATATATTATTATTATTATTATTATATATTACATACATATACATATATATTATTATTATATTACACATATATATATATATATGTATTATTATATATATATATATATATATATATTGTATATACAATCATATTATATTATGCAGCTATTACAATATTACATATATATAAGAGCAGAAAGATAGAGATATATATATAAAAGTATATATATAATATATATATATATATATATATATATATATATATGTATATTGTAATATTAATAATTAATTGAAATAATTATCCCATGCAGTACTGCGGATGTGAGTTAATTATTACTATTACTGCACATCTTGATAATTATTACTTCTTTTGATAATTATTAATTTCTTTGACGCATGTCAGAAAATATTTCGTTGTATATTTATTTACTCTTGCACATACATAAACATACATGCCATTAACATTAAGTCCATTTGTCCACACCTATCTTTTAATTGCGAATACTTTAAAATACTTCTTGGTGTTTGCGCATTATAAATTGCGAAATCGGTGCTTTCAGAAAGACTATTCGTACAATAACGTTTTTTTTTTTTTTTTTTTTTTAATGAAACTCCGCCTTCTTTTGTTCTGATTATAAGAAATTAAAAGAAAATTGAATTTGTTCTTAAATTTGAAGAGACACTTTTTTATTTCACTAAACTCTCGAAATGCTGAAAAGTTCAAAATCCTTTTGCAATGTTTTAGGGTTCCTGATAATGATGTCTGAAAGCTTTTTAAATTATATAATATTGTAAAGAAGAAGAAGAAGAAAAAGAAGAAGAAGAAGAAGAAGAAGAAGAAGAAGAAGAAGAAGAAGAAGAAGAAGAAGAAGAAGAAGAAGAAGAAGAAGAAGAAGAAGAAGAAGAAGAAGAAGAAGAAGAAGAAGAAGAAGAAGAAGAAGAATTATTGTTATTATTATTATTATTATTATTATTATTATTATTATTATTATTATTATTATTATTATTATTATTATTATTATTATTATTATTATTATTATTATTATTATTATTATTATTATTATTATTATTATTATTGTTTTTATTGTGGTCGTCGTTATTATTAGCAATATTATTATTATTATCAGTATTATTGTTATTATTATTTTCTCTTTGTAAAACTTGTCCCTATCATATCTACAAATATTATTATTTTTAAGTACTCTAATTGTATCAAAATTGATTTTAGGATTACATTTATATTTACAGTATTACTTTGGGGCTCAAAGGACAGCACATTGTGTTACAACTAGTAGCCCCCTTTCAGAAAATGAATTGTATTAAAATTGTAAAATAACATATTAAAAATAATAATAATGTATATCGTTCACTTCCTTAATAAATTGTATTGATTATTATTATTATTATTATTATTATTATTATTATTATTATTATTATTACTTATTATTATTATTATTGTGTTATTATTATTATTATTAATATTAGTTATTATTATTAATATTATTATTATTATTATTATTATTATTATTATTATTATTATTACTACATATTATTATTATTGTTTTTATTATTATTATTATTATTATTATTATTATTATTCTCTTCCTTAATA
>JABUQX010023833.1:27500-30000 GCA_015478945.1 Trachelipus rathkii | reverse complement strand
TTTGTGTGGCGAATCTGAAGAGAGTTTGAGAGGATTGGTAGAGAAATTAGGCAGGGTGTGTAAAAGGAGGGGTTTGAAAGTAAAAGTACATAAGAGTAAGGTTATGTGTGAGTGAGAACAGTCCTTGGTGTGAAGTTATGCAACTGGAACAAATGTCTGAGTTTAAATACTTAGGATAAATGTAGGATGATAAGGGAACAGTTGATGCAGAGTGTAGTAGGAAAGTTGTGAATGGTAGGAACTTGGCTGGAGCAATTAAATCCTTGGTGGATGTAATGGGACTACGCCTTGAGTGCGCTAGGGTCTTACATGATTGTATGTTGTTAACTGAGTTAATGTCTTAATGTATAGTAGTGAAAATGTGGTCTGGAATATGGGGTATAAATCTAAAGTACAATGTGTTAGGTGTGAGAAGAATTGATAAAATAATTAACGAACGCATTAGGGAGTTGTGTAGTGTGAAGAAAGGAGAGAATAAATGAAAGTACATTGAGATGGTTTGGTCATGTGGAAAGGATGGATGATAGTCAGTTGGTTAAGCGGATGTATAGTGGTGAGTGTGCTGGGAATCGACCGGCTGGGAGACCGAATAAAAAGTGGATTGAATCAGTAAAGGTATGGCTGGAGGAGAGTAATGTGAGTTTGGCAGAGGCAAGCTTTTTTCAGTGCTTGTTTTTTAAAGCTAAAAGCGACGTTTAAAGCTAAAACAACGGCCTTAAAATAACCACCAACATTACTCTATATGTTGGTAAAATATTTACATAATATTTTGAATAATCCAGGTTCCGTCAAGGCGAAAACAATTTTAGTGATGGAAAATTGTTTTGGGGGGAGTTAATTGAAAAACATGAGAAATTACCAAGCTCTTAGATAAATTTTTAGTTATTTCCCGTTTGAACAGAGAAGAAGTTTTGAAATCTGGTAAAATTTGTAGGTTTTAATCACCATGTACTCCAAATATTGTCCTAATCAATTGTTGGGGCAAAGGACATTAGTGTTAGCAAATTTTATCAATTATAATCTAATTGGAAAATAAATTTGATAATAGGTCTTTTCAGCCTTGAAAATTCTATTGTGATACTTTTTGCAAGTGATACATAAATATCGAATCACAAATATGTAACCTCACCCCGGAATCTTTGCCTTTACTTGGCTAAAACTGATTTGAATTGTTTATTTTTCAATGAGGGAGTCATTAGTTGCCTTATTTATGCATATGCAACAGGTTAAGAGCTTCTTTATCTTCTCACTTAATCTTAAAGACATTTTAAAGCAATTTTTTTCTTATTTCCTTTCTTTAAAGGTTTCTTATTGATTTCTCAAACATTTATTTCATATTTGCATTAAATCTTGTCTTATTTTTCAGATATTTTCCAAAGAGTAAAGAGTTATGATTATAATAGAACTGTTTTTAAATAGTTTCTTTAATTAAACTTTAATCGGAGCAACCTAATTAAAAAATGGAAGATGCAATGAATTAACCAGATAATTAAATTCATATAAACATCGAAACATACATAAAAATACATACTTTTGAAAACAGCAAAAATAAACGAAAATGATTTCTTTTAAAATCTTTTCAAGTAAATTCGAGAGACTTACAATGTCTTTTGAAATAAAACTAAGGAAGCAACTTGTTTAATGTTTATCAAAATTACGTACTAAATTTTATGCCGGAATGTTTTAAATATAACCTCAAAATAACAGTGAAGAATTATGAATATAGAAATTCTTTACTCTAAGTTGGATTTTTAAATTTGTTTCAAAATATATAAAAACAAAACAAAATAAACTGTAAAATATATAAAGAAATTCGTGAACGCGAGATTATTTTACTCTTTTGTCGCTTGGTGGTACCAACGCACTGTAGCTCCCTTTTCCAAACATTTTTCGAATCGTTTACACACTACTCATTGTGAGCATTTTTAACATCTATAGATTTTAAGAAGCATATTAATAAAAATTTACTAGGTCATACAATAATTTGTTTAATCAGTTATAAATTTAATGTGAACCTTCTACAAGTAACATTACTCAATTTATATTTGTCTGTTTTTTGAGTATGAAGGCTCTTCTCTCAATCAATTAAAAAAAATGGATCGCTAGCATAAAAGAATAAAAAATAGCAGTGCCTGATAAGATCAAAGCCGTTACTCCCAGTTCCAAAGCGTCAAGATATCTAGCAGATTCAAAAAAAAAAAGTTTAGCATAATTTTTTTTTTAGCCATCGTTATAGATACAATAGACACAATAAATGTAAAGTGTTGTAGTAACAATGTACATAATGATGAAACCTCATTTTAATAGGCATATGCATTTAATTTGGAACCATGTAGTGAATCCCCATTCATTCCATTACATAATAGGTCTCACCTGCAACAGCAAATCTAGAAACGTTTTACCAGCGTTAAACAATGTCGGGCTGTAATATGAAGAAGCTGAGATTTAGGGTGTGAGAATTATTATCTTCCTATTTATCAGTTACTCCAACTATATAAGT
>JABUQX010023833.1:12500-22500 GCA_015478945.1 Trachelipus rathkii | reverse complement strand
AATTTAAGTTTCTACGCGGTTCAGTCAATTTTAACTGAAGATTTGAAAATGCGTCGAGTGTCCGCGAAATTCATTCCAAAATTATTGTCAGACCAGCAGATACAGCACCGACTTGAAGTGTCCCAAGACCTGATTAATCGGGTCGAAAGTGACCCAGATTTGTTAAATAAGGTAATTACAGGAGACGAATCATGGGTTTATGGGTATGATGACCCAGAAACATAGGCACGGTGGAAATGTTCAAATTCGCTAAGACCTAAAAGCGACAAAGTCGGTCAAATGTGAAGACAATGTTGATGTTTTTTTTCGATTCTACGGGTATCGTGCATCACGAATTTGCCCCTAGAGGGCAGACAGTCAACCAGGAATACTATAAAAGTGTCCTTCAGCGTTTGCGCGAAAAAGTGCGGAAGAAAAGGCATGCACTCTGGCGAGACAAAAATTGGGTCCTCCACCACGACAACGCACCGGCTCATGTGGCCTTCTCGATCACGGAATTTTTTACCATTCCAAATACTGTGCTTCAGCAGCCACACTATTCCCCTGTTATAGTTCCTTCCGAGCTCTACCTGTTTCCATAATTGAAAATTCCGCTGAAAGGGAAACGATTCGACTCAATTGGAGACATCTATGCAAATACGGAGAGGGTTCTTAACACCTTTACGAAAGAAAAATTTCAGGAATGCTTCCAAAAGGGGAAACATACACCGTTGGAGTCGGTGTGATCGGTCGGAAGAAGACTATTTTGAAGGAAATCCATCACAATAACCTGTAAGTCCTACCATTTTGAAATTACAGGCACAGTCTTAAAACTTTCCAATCACACCTCGTATAAGAATTTTAAAGACCTTATACAATAAAACACTTAATCCCACATTTAATATCCATAATTCTTCTTTGGCATTTCAAATTCCTTGATCTTTTTTTTTTCTTTTTTCTCTCTCTATATTCTTCCTTCTTTTTTATTTTTTATTCATTATCTTTGATATTCTTTCTTCCCCTAATTTTTTTATTTTTTTTTTATTTTTTTTTTTGTTAGTAATCTAATCTTTTATTTACTGCCCATTTTTAAAATTTTGCACTTCACATTATTTTGTATTTTTGGTACTATATATATATATATATATATATATATATATATATATATATATATCTAGCAGGTGAGATTGATTTTTTCTTTTAGCGTTATATGTATATATATATATATATATATATATATATATATATATATATATATATATATATATATATATATATATATATATATATATATATATATATATATCCCAGCAGGGGAGTATTGATTCTTATTATGATTATGTTCTTAGTACACAACCTGGAGCATGACATAGTGATAAGAACCAATACTTGGGGGTCTTTGTGCATCCCTCCGGCCCCAGCACTAGTATGTGCATTTGTGCATTTGTGCATTTGTGCATTTGTGCATTTGCATTTGTCACATATGTAATATTTCAACCTTCATCCTTTCCCCTCATTTTTCATATTAATTTTCTGTTTTTTTAATCCTCTTTCTCCACCATTATTTCTATCTGTTTTTTTTTTTTTTTTCCAGAGAAGTAGATGAACGCCGATGACACCCATCCTTATGGTAGGGGTACCTGGTGTCATGTGTGCTGAAGGGGTATGAGCCACATTACTAGTTCGTAATTCGGTGCACATGACATAGCACCAGGTTTGAATCTGTTTCCCTAAGCGCTCTGGAACATTTATAATAAGAGACTCACCGCCGATTAGCGCGGTCCTCCGGGCACAAACCTCATAGGGTTCGACACCCATGAGGGTGACCCCTTTGATTTAGTATACCATGGAAAATCTTAATTCGCCTCGGAGATTAATGGATATAACGATTACGGAACCCGCACCGATTAATGGACTTGCTATACTGAATTGCACTTCGAATATTAATGCCGTGATTCCCTTCACTTCACCTGGAAGGCCTCTGTCTATCTCCAGCGGTCAGTTGCCTGGCATGCCTTCGACATCCCAGGTGCCCAAACGGTCGGGGCAACCCTGTCTCATGTGCTCCCCGTCCTAGTCTTTCTCAATTGTTTACTCCATATGCTACTCCCCCTCCGGGACTGCCAGCTGAAACAACATTCCTGATGTATTACATATTGCGATCCACCACCTCCAAAACACCTACTGAGCAAAGAACCATCTTTCTTAGCGATACACTAGAAAAAGCAATAGGAATTGAACCCCCCCTTCCCAGTCACGTTAATGAGGAATGGATCCCTTCTCGTTCAAGCTACTACCCGAAATCAAAGTTCCATCTTGTCATCCTTAACTTCTCTCGGAAACGTCCCTCTTATTTCCACTCCTCATGAAATAGGAAACACATCCAAAGGCACTATTTACTCTTTAGAACAGAAAGTCGAAGATATTGCGGTCTTTCTAAGAAATCTACGGCAGAAAAGATTTCATGTTACTAATGTTTGCAGATTCTTCAAACGTCTGGGATCGCCTGACACCCCAAATTTTAGTCGGTTTTAGTCATCCCGAAAATACTGTAGGTAACCGCATGATATAGGAGCAGTCTGTAGAGAAGAATTTCGCATTCCCTGTGGAAACACAGCACTCTGAAAAAACTGTGAAAGACTCCACAGTGCCTCTTTCTTTAAATACCCGTCTTACCTGTTTGAACAGGAGGTTTTGAAATTATGCACCATACAAAAATTGAATTTGAGAGATGCCAAACACCAGCTCAAAGACAAATATTCCACAAGATCAAGGCATTCCTATGCTATAATTGCAGCAACCCACCCACCGTCTCCACGTGTAAACCCACTGACACAACTCCAATCCAGTAGAGCTCTTCTCCCAAATCCCGGCGAGACTCAAGCAGTTACCGTAACCTGCTCGCATTCACTGCCTATATTGCCTACTATTCAAATAGAAAAATCAGCCTTCTATCCAATCTCCTGCGCAAAATGAAGTCAACAGCTTTACCCCGAGTGCTAGCTTTCAATTGTCCAGCAATGAAACAAAATCTGTTCATCCTCCACATAGTTTGGGGCCCATTTCCTGCCAAGAAACTCTGCCCCACACACACTGCCGATGAGTTCACCAAACTCACGTAAGAGGCCTTCCTCTTTGTCCCCTAATCTGTCTCCCACCATCACTCCAACTCCTGAAAAAGATGTCCCTAGACAGAATCAAAAGATTAGGCACTAAGGCACTCGCTGGAATATAAGACATCTGAATTTCTAAAGCAAAACACATCGACCCCAGATATAAAAGATGCAACTCAGAAGAGACCTCCTATAACTCTTTTTCAGAATTTCCTATATCAGCACACCCTATAGGATTCTATACCTTAGCGGATGAAATGGATTATAGTTTTCAAATAGAGCTTGATATGACAACCCACTCTCTTTCTAATGCTTACTTCTCTTCCGAGGGAGGTGAATGAAAGGCCGTTCAACGCAAACACCGCAAACGTTCAAAGCGTTCTGGATCTTTTGGCGGAATTAAAGGGAACCCAAAAATCTACAGTTTCCCAAATTAACCCACCTGATGACTCACTGACAAGGTCTCCAGCAAGCTTTCGAAACCCATCGAATCCCAATATCGCAACTCCAACACCCTCTCAAAAAGATGATGCTTTTCCGGAAACACCTTCCTTTCCCGTTTCCATGGAAACAGCCCAATATTATCCAAACTTTTCTAAATCTGCTTTCTTGACAGATACTGATATCGCTCCCATTTACAAGCATGAGCATCCTAGTTTCTCTTCAAAAGACCAACTAAGTCCACATAATAAGATGGACTTGGTTGAACTCAACTTACTTTGCATTCATGGCGAAGTCCCGCCACCAAATACCACAGAAAACTACCCCCAAAACCTGTTGTACAACCAAAATCTCTGTTGTACGACTGTTTCTGACCACCAGGATTTATTGATCCTCCTTGTCGGGACCCACGTTTCAGCCTTTCCATCTCATCTGTATCCACCTCCAATATTATCCCTAGCCCCATAGAAACAATTGCTTCAGAAAGACCATCCTAATAATATTCATAGCAACATAGCATGGCCACCTTCCTTCAATGGAATTATCGTGGCTACTACTCTAATTTTGAAGAACTTGTTCAACTAATTAACATATTTACACTAAAATTAATATGTTTGCAGGAACTTCAACTATGTTACCGCGACTTCTTTTAACCGTCGGAAAACAAATCGCCGCAAACTTCTATAGAAAGAGGTGATAATAATAGAAGAGGAGCAGGAATTCTCATACATAAGTCTATCCACTATTCTCCATTCCTTCTTCGTACTAGACTACATGCAGTGGCAGCACGTATCGATTTGTCCATTGATCTCACTGTCTGTTCGATCTACTTGGCTCTTATTAGTGAGTTCACTAAGACTGACTTTGCCGACCTTTTTAAGCTGCTCCCCACTCCAGCTGTTTTACTAGGAGACTTCAATCTTCGTCACCCACTATGGGGTGACTCTGTCATCTCTTCTAAGTCTAAGATCCTTGTTGATCTCCTAACACCCTTTTCCCTGGGATGCCTTAACACAGGGCTCCCTACATTTGAAAGCTTAGATACACAAAGTTCTCT
Organism: Trachelipus rathkii; assembly: GCA_015478945.1. Lineage (NCBI taxonomy): Eukaryota > Metazoa > Arthropoda > Malacostraca > Isopoda > Trachelipodidae > Trachelipus > Trachelipus rathkii. The sequence goes on along the minus strand of JABUQX010023833.1, from coordinate 17,910 downwards.
GTATAGATATTCCCTTTTGCTCCCATTCGCATATGGATCGATTAACATGGTCTCGCTTTGATTACTTATACGGCAACCTGGTCCCTCTTTGATTACTTATGCAGCTGTGACTGACCATTAGCCGATAGTCTTAATGAACTTGTACCGAGCCCAATGTTAAAACTCATTTCCAGCTGCCGTTATGACTGAGCTGAATGGACTCTTTTTCATCAGGCTACAGCTATCTCACTCTTTCCCTTCAATAGGCGTTTTCCGACCATTGATGATGCCTTTAATTTTTCCAGAAAGTTATCTTCACAGCAGTGGAAGCTTGCATGCCACGATCTTCCATAGGTAGGCATTCGGCAACCCCTTGGTGGTCCCGAGAGGGCGCACAAGTCAACCGGGAGAAGAAAAAACTCTACAGGAAATACAAAAGGATCCGTACCACCTCAAACATGATTATATTTAAAGCAGCTGCGGCGAGATCTCGTCGAATTAATCGCCAAACACGTAAACAATACTTTTGAACTTATACTTCAACTGGCAACTCTACAACCAGCCTTTCTTCAGTTGCACAGAAAATATCTTGCCACTTCAACAATTCTTCACCCACAATCCTCCGCTACGAACCTGATATAATCGATACAATCTCTGCTCCAGCAGCTGTTGCAGATGTATTAGGTTATAGTTTTGATAGCCACTCGAGCTCTTTTCACTATTCTGCAGCCTTTCAGAATTTGAGAATTAACATCGCACCCCCAGACTTTTAACAGCAAAGGGACCTTTGAGTACTCAGCAATTATGGGATGTGAAAACCGGGTGCTTTAAAAGCTACGCTTGAAGCGTCTTTTTTTTTGGGACGTGGATTGCTTAGTGGATAAAGCGGCGGTTACTGTTACCTCAGCAACGCGGAGGTCCAGTGTTCGAATCCCGCTGATGAAGAGTAAAATCTTGCAGAATATCAAACTACACTGGCGAATTTCGTAATAATGTTCCGTCATATTCATATGCTGGATCTGTATAACAGAATCTGGATCGAATCCTCTTTTCTATCTATTTGGATTACAGTTTTTGTTATCTCTATTCCCAAACCTGGGAAAGATCCGAAGTTGGCGAACAACCAAAGACCAATTTCGCTGACCTGTCATACTTTAAATTAATGGAAAAAATAGTTTCAGGCCACCTTTTAACTGTTCTGGAGAGTCGCCAGGCTTTTTCAAACTTTCAGTTTGGTTTCCACAAAAATCGTCCGACCACGGAACCCTTGTTAAAATTTGACCATGACATCCGGGAGGCCTTCTCAGCTGGTGGGGTAGTTCTTGGTGTCTTTTTGGGACCTTGAAAACGCTTGTGATCCAACATGGAGAACTGAGGTTCTCCTTGAACTCCGCTCGCTCAGTTTCCGAGAACAGCTCCCTCTTTTTACTAAATGCCTTCTGTCAAATAGATCCATCCAGGTTTAGCGCTCTTCTGGTCTTTCACGCCACTTTACTCTGGATGAAGACGTTCCGCAGGGCAGTGTTCTAAGTGTATTACTATTTGCTCTCGGATTCAATGATATCGTTACTTCTATTCCAGCGACGGTCAAATTTCCTCTCTATGCTGAGGACCTTGCACTATATATTGCCGGTTCCAGGCTGCCATTTTTTGAACGGCAACTTCAACTAGCTATTGAGAATATTTCACAAGGAAAAATCTCCCATGGCTTCCATTTCTTGCCCACAAAAACCTCAGCAGTACGTTTTATAAAAAAAAAGAAATCGAAGAACTTGCCACCTTCCTCCTATTAACCTAACCTTATATAGTTTACCAATTCCTGTAACTTCACAAGTCAAATTTATAGGACTCATTCTAGATGACCACTTAACATACGCACCGCACATTAAACTCCTGAAAACAACTTGTCATCGCGTGCTTGAAATATTACGTCATCTCGCTTCAAAACTCAAAAACTTGGGGTGCTGATAGCAAGTCCCTTTTATGTCTCTACATAGCTCTAATCCGATCGAAGCTGAAATGGATTTACGTAGTATATGGTCAGGCTTCCCCAACTCTACTACACCTGTTAGATCCCATCCAAAATGGGGCGATCCTTATTTCTACTGGAGCCTTCTGATCGTTCTCCCGGTTGAGCCTTTAAGTTGAATCTGATGTGATGCCACTCTCTCTTTGAATGGAATGCATCTTGTGCACAAGTTATCTTCGCTTTCAAACTCCAACACCGTCTGCTCTAACACCGATTCAGCGGGAAACACCTCAGAATCCTCCTCACTGTTCATTTACAAACATAGCTTATAACATCCTTAACTTAATCAACATCTCTTTTCAAAAGGTGTTGCCGTTCTCTTATGATCAAGGGTATACACCTTGGCTATTCTCTGCTCCCACCATCTGCCTGGTCCTAAACTCTCACTCCACTGCCTTGTTAAAGATATCCTTCCTATCTCAATCCCCAGTTCAAGGGGGATTTACTCCAATGTTTACTGACGGCTCTAAAACAGGGGACAGTGTGGGTGCGTCTGCTGTCCTAAATGACCGTAGCCTCTCCTATACCCTCTCCCTTTATGTCAATTTTTACTGCAGATTTAATGGCTATAATGATTGCCCTCTCTCGAATTTTATTCTTTAAACAAGACCACTCTTATGTTATTTATTCAGATTCGTTCAGCGCCCTCAAAGCCCTTAAAGCCCTTAAAGCCCTTAAAGCCCTTAAAGCCCTTTGAGCCCTTAAAGCCCCTTATTCTAAAAACATAATGATATCCACTGTACAACAATTTCTTCGGGAGCTCCACTCTCTCAAGAAACAAATTGCAATATGTTATATCCCTTCTCACGTAGAGGGAACTGGCAAAAAATCGTGAACAGTGAGGCCAGAATGGCCGCTTCCTCTTTCCGGAGCTGTTCTAGATACTTTCCGGATGCCATTTGACAAGGTCGCCCCTCATCAATTGATTATTATCTTGCTGTCTCACAAGACTTTCGGTCTTACTGGCAGAAATGCTGGGCGAGTGATCAGTGAGGGACGAAACTTAGAAGTGTAAAGCCGAACATTGGTGAGTGGTCTTCCTCTCACCGACGGAAGTGCTTGCACGAGGTGATACTTGCACGCCTCCGCATTGGCCACACCAACATCACTCACAGTCTCTACATGTCAAGGGATTCCCCTCCTATTTTCAAATTTTGCCGTCTCCATGCCATGCAATTTGTTCACCATATCTTCATTGATTGCCCTCAACTGGACCCCATTCGCCGTCGTTATGTTTTACTCTGTGGTCCATAACACCATCTGAAAGGTTATCCCATATTTTGTCTGAATCCTCACACTTTGATAGGAACTCTATCCTCTCTTATCTCCAAGAACCAAATATTCCTAACAGCATTTAAGTTTGTTATGTAACATTAGGACTATATATAATGTAAGGACATCTTTTTATTTATGTTTTTATTTATTTTTTGACTGAATATTTATTTCACAATTTAAATTTTTTTTTTTTTACGACATTTAAAATCAGAATGAGCCAGGACCCACCCAAGGAGTTGATTTTTTTCCACCCAGTGTGGCAGCTTCCCTGTGGGCTGTGGTGGGTCCTGTACACGAAATTCTATATATATATATATATATATATATATATATATATATATATATATATATATATATATATATATATATATATATATATATATATATATATATATATATATATATATATATATATATATATATGTATATATATATATATATATATATATATATATATATATATATATATATATATATATATATATATATATATATATATATATATTTTTATTAATAAGGGTATGTAAATATTTATTTCGAGATATTATTATTATTATATATATATATATATATATATATATATATATATTATTATTATTATATACATATATATTATATATATATACATACAATTATATATATATTATTATTATTATATATATATTATATATATATATATATATTATTTATATATATATATATTATTAATATTATTATATATACATATATTATTATTATATATATATATATATATATTATTTATATATGTATATATATATATATATATAGTATATATATATATATATATTATTAGAAAGATATTATATATATATATATATATATATATATATATATATATATATATATATATATATATATATATATATATAAATTATATATATTTTATATATATATATATATATATATATATATATATATATATATATATATATATATATATATATATATATATATATATATATATATATTTATATATGCTGGTATTTTGGTCGAAAGAGTGCGTCGAGTGACTGAGGGACTGATTGGTGAAGAACAAGGTGCGTTTAGAAGTGGTAGGGAATGTGTGGATCAAATCTTTATAGTTTGAAACAAATGATTGAGAAAATGAGAGAGAGAAGAAGAAAAAATTGTATTTAGGTTTTATGGATTTGCAACAGGTGTATGATAGGATTAATAAGGAAGCTCAATGGCAGGTGTTAGTGATATATGGTGTTGGTGGTAGGCTTTTGAATGGAATCAAAAGTTTTTATTATGCTAGTGAAGCGCGTGTAAGAGTAAATGGAGTTGAAAGTGATTGGTTTAATATTAATAGACGAGTTAGAAATGGATGTGTTATGTCTCCTTGGTTATTCAATTTGTATATGGATGGAGTTATGAAATAACTAGAGGTGGATCTGGCAGGGGAAGGTGTTAGAACGATGGAGAATGGAAGAGAGTGGAGGGTGATCTACCTATATAAGGATAATTTCGTTTTATGTGGCGAATCTGAAGAGAGTTTGAAAGGATTAGTAGAGGGATTTGGCGTGGGGTGTAAAAGTAAACTTATATAAGAGTAAGGTTATGGTTGTGAGTGAGGACCGTCCTCAGTGTGAAGCTATGTTGGATGGTGAGCAACTGGAACAAGTTCTTAGTTTAAATATTTAGGATATATGTTGCATGAAAAGGGAATGGATGATGCATTGTGTAGGAGGAAATTTGTGAATGATAGGAAGGTGGCTGGAGCAATTATAACCTTGGTGGATGTAAAGGAAATAAGTATTGAGTGCACTAGGGTCTTACATGAGGGTATGTTGTTACCTGTGTTCATGTATAGTAGTGAAACTATGGTCTGGAATAAAAGATATAGATCTAAAGTACAATGTGTTCAGGTGGACAACCTTAGGAGCGTTATAGGTTTGAGAAGAACTGATAAAATGAGGAATGAATGCACTAGGGAGTTGTGTGGTGTGAAGAAAGGAGTATATGAGAAAATAAATCGAAGTACATTGAGATGGTTTGGTCATGTGGAAAGGATGGATGATAGTCGGTTGGTTAAGCGAATTTATGCTGGTAGGTGTGCTGGGAATCGACTGGCTGTAAGACCCAAGAAAAAGTGGATTGAGTCAG
>JABUQX010023833.1:0-5000 GCA_015478945.1 Trachelipus rathkii | reverse complement strand
CCACACCTCCAACTTAGGTCACCCTCTTCGTTTTTCCGATTTTACCATATTAGCTCAGCATCCTCGGACACCGATCGCAAAATTCTAGAGTCCCTCTACATCAAACGTTTGAACCCCTCACTGAACTCCTCCCATTCTTCTACTCCCTTACTAATTGCCTAATTTTCCACCTCTGGTACCTCTCTGTCTCAATTCTAAATATACTAACCAACCAAATTCTATTGGTCTCTCACCTCTTACTTAACATAAATTTCCCTTTAGTCTATAACTCTGCTTTTATTATATTAGGTGCGTTTACTGTACTGATTTTGCTTGTTAACCCTACATCTGTTATTTATTATATATCATTATTTACTATTATTATTATTATTATTATTATTATTATTATTATTATTATTATTATTATTATTATTATTATTATTATTATTATTATTATTATTATTATTATTATTATTATTATTATTATTATTATTATTATTATTATTATTATTATTATTATTATTATTATTATTTTTGATGTTTACTATTATGTTTATTATTATTATTATTGGCTCTTATTTTGTTATGTTTATTTTTACCATCATTGCTATTATTGATTCCTATTATTTCTTTGTTGAGTTGCCCCTAATCCCATTATTACTACCGTTTATAACTAATTTGAATTTCCAACCCTAACTTTAACCGTTATCACGAGTACTCTGTTACTATTTTTGCTTATTTGTTATTTTGCTAGTCACTCTTTATGTGTTGTTTATAATATATATATATATATATATATATATATATATATATGTGTGTGTGTGTGTGTTAGGTGTATATGTATATATATATATATATATATATATATATATATATATATATATATATATATATATATATATATATATATATATATATATATGTGTGTGTGTGTGTGTGTGTGTGTGTGCATTACCTTATTATTTTTATTTTCATCTTCATTTTTCTTTTTTATTTTTCATTGTTATTTTTATTTTCATTTTCATTTTCATTTTTATTTTCATTTTTATTTTTATTCTTATTCTTATTCATAATTTTATTTTTATTTTAATTGTTATTTTTTTATCCATTTTTATTTTTATTTTTGTTTTATTTTTATTTTTGTTTTTGTTTTTGTTTTTGTTTTTATTTTTAATTTTATTTTTATCCCTACATTTATACTCATTTTCATTTATATGTATTTTCATTTGTAATTCATTTGTACTTATAATAGCATAAATCCAATCTCCATTCAATATTATTATACACATGTCTTTTCAGTATCCTGATGATGAGCCATGGTTTGGCTCGAAATGTTGATTTAAATATTCGAATTAATAAAGCTCTATGACCCTTATTCCTGCTTTGGCCATCCTTTGCATAAAATTACGGTTCTCTAAGCACAGACCCATATCAAATCTAATATTGGCCCTATATATATATATAGTTATATATATATATATATATATATATATATATATATATATATATATATATATATATATATATATATATATATATATATATATATATATATATATATATATATATATATTTATATATTTTTATATTTTTATATAATATATATTTTATATATATATATATATATATATATATATATATATATATATATATATATATATATATATATATATATATATATATATATATATATATATATATATATATATATATATATATATATATATAAATAGTATATATATATATATATATATATATATATATATATATATATATATATATATATATATATATATATATATATATATATATATATATATATATATATATATATATATATATATATATATATATATATATATATATATATATATATATATATATATATATATATATATATACTGTATATATATATATATTTTTTTTTTTTTTACACAAGGAAAAACACCACTGCTCACTGGCAGAGCCCTAATCTAGAGGTGTACTCAAGCTTAACGTCCGATCAGGACGATAAATTCTAAGGAGAGAATTGCCTCGCCATCTCTCCCACCCGGACCAGTTGCGAATATATACATATATATATATTATTACATATATTATTACATATATTATTATTATATATTACATTATAGTTAGTAATATTGTAGACTATAATTGTAATTATTTTTATTATTATTATTATTATAATTATTGTATGTTATATATATACATATATTATATATTATTATTATATTTTTATATATATATATATATATTATTATTATTATTATTATTATTATATATATTACATATACATATATTATTGTTACATATATATTATTGAAGAAGAGCTATTATATATTATTATTGGTTATATTATATATATTTTATATTATATATATATATTATTATTGTTGCTATTGTTAGAAGAAGAAGATATATATACATATTATATATTATTATATATATATATATATATACATATATATATTACAAATATATTATTCGTCCATAAAATCTTCTTTGTATAGAAGTATATTATAAGTGTTACTAGCATTGTTATTACATATATATTATTATTATATATTATTATTATTATTATATATATATATATATAATATATTATTATTATTATTATTATACATATATATATTATTATTATATATATATATATATTATTGTTATTTCATATGTTATAGTTTATTAGCATGTTATAGTATTATTAAAGATATAGTATATTATTATGCTATTATTATTATGTTATGCTATTATTATTATTATTATTACATACATATATTATTACATATATACATATTATTATATTTACATATATATATTATTATTATTATTATATATTATTATATATATATATACATATATACATATATATTATTATTATATATTATATATTACATATATATATATATATATATATATATGATATATTATATATTATATATTATATATATATATATTATATTATTATTATTATTATTATTAATACATTATATATATTATTATTACATATATATTATTATTATATATATATATATATATTAATATATTATATTATATTATATTGCTATATTATTATTATTACAAATTATATTATATATTATTACATATATACATATTATTATTATTACATATTATTATTATTATTATTATTATATATACATATATTATTATATATATATATTATATATATATTATTATTACATATTATTATATTATTATTATAAATATATACATATATATACATATTATTATTATTATATTATTAGAGTTATATATATATATATATATATATTATATATATTATATTTATTATATTATATTATTATTACATATCTTTATATTATTATTATTATTATTATATATATACATATGATATATATACATATATATATATATATTATAGTTATTATTATATTATTTCATATTATATATATATATATATATTATTATTATATATATTATTATTATTATATATATATTATATATTATTATATATATATATATATATATATGTATATATAAATATATATATATATATATATATATATATATATATATATATATATATATACATATATTATTTCATATATATATATATATATATATATATTATATTATATATATTATATATATATATATATATATATATATATATATATATTATATATATATATAGATATATATATATATATAAATATATATATATATATATATATGTATATATAAATATATATATATATATATATATATATATATATATATTATATATATATATATATATATATATATATACATATATACTATATTATTATTATATATATATATATATATATTATTATTATTATTTTATATTATTATTATATATATATTACATATATTATTATTATTATATTATTATTATATATATATAGGCATAAGGTTAGGTTATTATTATTATTATTACATATTATTATTATTATTGGTTATTATTGTTATTGAGTTATTATTATTATTATATATATATTATTATATATATATTATACATATATATATAACATATATATATATATTATTATTATCTATATTATTATTATTATTATTGGTTATTATTATCAAAGATATATACATACATATATATATATAATATATATTATATATTATTACATATTATATACATATACTATATTATTACATACATATTATTACATATATATGTTATGCATATTACATATTAGTATATTACATATTATTATTATATATATATCTATATATATATATATATATATTATATATAGCACATATTGGTTATTATTATTATTATTATATACATATATATATTATGTATTATTATTACATATATTATTATTATTATTATTATTATTATATATATATATATTATATTTTTATATATTGTTATTATACATATATATATTATTATTATTATTATTATTATTATTATTATATATATATATTATTATATTATATATATATATATATATATATATATATATATATATATATATATATTATATTATTTATATATTATATATATTATTATACATAGTTACAGTTGCTGTTGTTGCTACATTAGCATAGCAAAGAGCATGGCTGGAGCATACATATGCCATGATACATGTATGGCTATACATATATACATACATGCATACATATATATATGATGCATATGCTATATATATATATATATATATATATATATATATATATATATATATTAAGTTATATATATATATATATATATATATACATATATATATATATATATATATATATATATATATATATATATATATATTATATATATATATATATATATATATATATATATATATTATATATATATATATATATATAAATATATATATATATATATATATATATATATATATATATATATATATATATATATATATATATATATATATATATATATATATATATATATATATATGAAGGGAGAGAAACAAATCGCAATGATATGATACATGTCTTTGATAGATATATGTTAAACAAATAATACAACTATG
>JABUQX010023832.1:7500-27500 GCA_015478945.1 Trachelipus rathkii | reverse complement strand
CCGTCCGACACTCTTTTAAAAAATGAAATATAGTTTACTTATTAAGAATTCTTATTGGTTTATAATAAAGAAATATAATTTTATTTTTAGTTTATAACTAATTATACTTTTAGTCTAAGGACTTATTGTTTTTTAATAATTAAACTTCCAAAAAACCAATCTCAACCTCCTTAAAGTACCATATATAAATAAATAACATTTAAATTGATTTTATAGACTGAAAGGCTATTACCCTCATCTAACTTTAATGTAATTTAATTTTACTATTAATATTAAATAGGCAATATTCTAAATCAAATCTGTGTAAAACCCAAATATATATATTATATATATATTATATTATATTATATGAAAATAATAAATTATATATATATATATATATATATATATATATATATTATATATAATATATATATATATATATATATATATATTATAAAATATATATATATATAATTATATATAGTATATTTATATATGTATACATAGCTACGAGCTGATACAGGCATTAGCATCGAACTCTGCAGGGAGTCGAGGCTTTCATGATTCTACTAAAGTTCTTTGGACGAAATAGACCTTCTTTTGGTTGACAGGGTGGTCAAAATATTTCTGAAGGAAGGCAGAATGATTTAGGTGAGGACCTTAAAATTAGCCAATGGACTGCTGGAAGTAACGTAACACCAGGTCACGCACTCTCACCAAAGGACCATCTTTTCCTTCAGCATAGGCAGAATTGTTATGGAACTTGTTCTTTAAAAATATAATACCACCATCTTCCCTAGGGTCTCTGCGTAGAGCGAAATATTTTAGTTAATTGGGGATATTTGGAGGGGCAAAAGGGTCAGCCTTTAATGCTTTTAATTTGAGCACCTAATCTTTTTGAAAGGTAATATGGGATCTCTTGTCTTTGAAGACGACATTGAGGAGGAAGTGCAAAATCTTGAGATTTTGTGTAAATATTCATTCAATTTTTCATATAATAGTATAAATAAATTTTTTGGTAAGGATATATACTATTTAGTATTTATTATTAAAATCTTTTGTGAAGTTCGCACAATATTAGCGGGAGACGTGCGGAGCGTGCGGACTTGCAATAGCGGAGGTTTGATGGTCTGAAAAGTGCGGAGCGAGCGCTAGCGGACTACGTTTCTCGAGGTGCGGAGGTGGCGCTAGCGGACTACCCCTAAATGAGCGGGTGCCCACCTATATATAATATTTATATATTTATATATATATATTATATATATTATATATATAATATCATATATATATATAATAATATATCTATATATATTATATATATATAGTATATATATTTATGATTAATATATATATATATATTATATATATATATTAATATATATACCTCCCATCTTTTAATGGTGCGCCCTTTCTCTTTTTATGCGTTCATATTCTTCACACACTCATTCTCCAGGCAACATATTACTAACCACCATTTACCCACATATTCACATGTTTAAAGTACACACCCCACTTCTAGATAACACTTACAGACCATCCTACTTACTCATATCCCTGTTGTGCGGGGGAGAAGAATTTCCCACGATCGTATGTCCTGCGGTTCCGTAGAGTCGACTAAAAGGGGCGGTTCGGTAGTTGGGATTGGCTTGCCTACTACCATCTATTTCTTGCCAGGGATGCTAATGCAGGCCTCGGAGAGGTCGTGATCGCCGTAAACGACCTTCTAAATTTCCGACGAAATTGTATGATCGTATGGGTACATGGAATGTGAGAGGAATAAATGTGAGGAGAGAGGAGGAAGGTGATGGATGTATTTAGAAAGGGAAATTTTGATTTGCTCGCTGTGACTGAAAACCAAAGATGAAAGGAAAAGGTTGAAATTAAGTGGTGTGATGTGAAATGTGTTGGTGTGGTGTGCGAAGAGAATGAGAGGAAGAGAAGGAGTTCCAATTTTGATGAGTGACCTGTGGTATGAAGCTTTGGTAGACTTTGATTCGTGTGAGTCTTAGAATCTAATGGTTAAATTTTAAGTTTGAAAAGGTCAAAGGTATGTTGGTTGTGACGTATGTTCCATCTGAGGGAAACGTTGAAGAGAGTACGATTTTTGGGATAATCTGAATGATGTTCTGGATGGGGTGAGTAGGAGCTTTCAGATTGATAGTTTTGGGGGACCTGAATGGTTGGATAGGTGATCAAAAAAGGGATGGTATAACAGGTGGGTTTGGGGTGGCGGGAGAAAAGTGAGAATGCGTAGGAAGGTGATTGATTCTTGAAGAGAGAGGTATGTGTGTAAGTAATACTTTCTTTAAACACCAAGAGTATCCATAGTATACTAGAGTTGGTGTAGGTAGAGATGGTTCGAAGGAAAAGTATGATTGATTTTTAGTGTTGGTGAAGAAGAGATGTTGAAGTATGTGTGGATGTTAAATCAGTTAGGGTTTAGGAATGGGATTATCGGGTCATTATGTTGTTCTATGAAAATTAAGTTAGTGGGGGCTTTGGATGGAGAGAAAGGTGATACGAAAGGAAGTAGGTAAAATTAGAGTGAGAAGTTAAGGTGCAAGGAATAGGATAAATGTATGTAAGAAGCGCTCGCTAGGTTTAAAACGGCTTGAATGGAACAAGTTTGGATACTGAGCAAAGATCTGGGGGCAATGAAGGAAGCAATTGTTAGTAGCGCAAAGGAAGTGTATGTGGATGTGCTAAAAGAGGAAGTAAGAATGTTAACAGCGAATGGTGGAATGAAGAGGTGATGAAAGCGGTTAAAAGGTAAAAAAAAGAAGCGTGGTTGAATGTACCTAAAAGCAAATGATGAAGATTCAAAAGGAAAGATGCATGGAATTATATAAAGATGAAAAAAAAGAATACTAAAAGGTGCTATACGAGGAGAAAAACAAAGAGGTAATATGAAACAGTTTGGAAGGGATGAATGAGACATACAAGGAAATAGGAAGCTCTTTGGAAAGGTAAGCGCGAAAGGTTAAGAATGAGAATAAGGGGAATCTGCTTAGAATAAAATGAATAGGGATGGGTGCTTTTGTAATGATGAAATGGATTGTGAGAGGATGTGGAAAGATCACTTCGAAAATCTGCACAATATTAACAGTAATGATGAGGTGTTAGTGAATATGTGTGGTGGGTTTGATTGGTGCAAGAAGGAAATAGGTATTTTGGGGAGGGCTGAGGTTATTAGTAAGGAGGAGGTAAGGGGTAGGGTGAGAAAGTTGAAGAATGGTATAAATCTTGCAGATATAGATGAAATTACTAGTGAAATGATCAAGAGCGGAGGCGAGATGGTGGGATTGATTGGATTGGAAGTTGTGTAATAAAGCGTTTATGGAGGGGGTATAGTTGCCAAGGGATTGGAAGGAGAGCAGTAATAGAACCCTTGTATAAGGGTAAGGGGAGAAAAGAGAAACTGGTAGAAAATTATAGAGGGGAATAAAGTTTATTGATGTTGTAGGAAGGGTATATCTGGTATTTTGGTCCGAAAAGAGTTGCGTCGATGACTTGAGGGACTGATTGTGAAGAACAAGTGCGGTTTAGGAGTGTAGAGGATGCTGTGGATCAAATCTTACATTGAAACAAATGATTTGAGGAAAATGAGGGAGAAGAAGAATACATTGTATAGGTTTTATGGTTTGCAACAGGCGTATGATAGGTAATAGGGAAGCGTTATGGCAGTGTTAGTGATATATTGGTGTTGTTGGTAGGCTTCTGAATGGAATCAAAGTATGTATGACGATAGTGAAGCGTGTGTAGAATAAATGGTGTCAATGGTGATTGGTTTAGGATTAAAAGCGGAGTAAGACAGGGTTGTGTTTATGTCATCCTTGGTTATTCAATTATGTATTAGGATGGGGTTATGAAAGGATTTGAGTGGGGATGGCAGGAAATGGTGTTAGAATGGTGGAGAATGGATTTGAGTGGAGGGTTGCCTACCTATTATATGCGGATGATTTGGTTCTGTGTGGCGATCTGAAGAGAGTTTTGAGAGGATGATAGAGAGATTTGGCAGGTGTGTGAAAGGAGGGGGCTGAAAGTAAACGTGGATAAGAGTAAGGTTATGGTGTGAGTGAGGACAGTCCTTCAGGTTGAAGCTTATGTTAGATGGTGAGCAGCTAGAACAAGTGGTCTGAGTTTTAAATATTTAGGGTTATGATGTTGGATGAGAAGGGAACGGATGATGAAGTGTAGTAGGAAAGTTGTGAATGGCGGAAGGTTGGCTGGCTGCAATAAATCGTGGTGAATGCAAAGGGAACTAAAGTCTTTGAGTGTGCTAGGTCTTACATGAGGGTATGTTGTTACCTGTGTTATTGTATGTAGTAGGACTATGGTTCTGGAATAAGAGGTATTTATCTAAAGTTCAATGTGTTCAGATCGACAATCTTAGGGGTGGTGTTAGGTGTGGGAAGAATTGATAAAGAGAGGAAGGAACGTATTAGAGAGAGTTGTGTGGTGGAAGAAAGGGGTAAATGAGAGAATAAACTGAAAGTATGTTGAGATGTGTTTTGGTCATGTGAAGAGGATGAATGGAGCTAGGTTGCGTTAAGCGGATGTATAGGTGGTGAGTGTGTTGGGGAACCGACCGGGCTGGGAAGACCGAAGAGAGAAAGTTGGAATTTGAGTCGGTGAACGAATGTCTGAAGGGAGAGAAATGTGAGTTTGGCAGAAGGGAGAAGAAAGGTGCATATTAGGAGAGAATGGCGGGGTTTTGTATGGGGCTATGGTTGTGGCCCACCTGGGCCAGGGGCATGAACCCTTTAACATGACGATTTACCATTAGTGAGGGTCCGAGTCGCGGTTCCCATGATCTCTAGGGTGGATTCTTATCTGTGACGAGCTCTCACTAATTAATGGTACAGAGGGGGCGGTAAGGCTGGGCTTCTTTTCGACGTTTGTCATGTTCTCCTACTGCTTTTCTTTTCCGATGCTTGTACAGCACCTTATCCCCAATCTTGGGGCAAAGAGGAAGGTGTAAAGAAAGAAGGAAAGAAATATATATATATATATATATTATATATATATATATATATATATATATATAATATATATAATATATATATATATATATATATAATAATATAATATATAATTATATATATATATATACGGTATATATATATATATAATATATATATATATATAATATATACTAATATTATAATATATAAATATATATATATATATATATATATATTATATATATATATATATATATATATATATTATTTTTATTAGTTATTATATAATATATATATATATATATATAATTATATATATATATATAATATACTATATATATATATATATACTATATATATATATATATATATATAATATATATATATATATATATATATAATAATATATTCAATATATAGTATAAATTATTAATATATATCCATATAAACATATGTAAATAGACCAATATAGCACTATACCTATACTACATATATATAACAATTGTATATAACCATAAATCACTAACTATCTATAAAAACATAATATATGTAATACCAACAATACCAATATATATAGTATATATACAGTTATAAATATATACTATATATAATATATATAAATATATTATATAAATATAGCTCAAAGAACCCCCTAAAAAATTTTATATGAATAATCAAACCCAAAGAAAGAAAAAGAATTTTTACTTTTATTTACTAAAAAGTTTATTGAGTAATTTTAATAATGGAATCTAGTTATTATCTTCTAGTCAATAAAATTTAAAGATACATTCATTCGTACTTTTGTATTAAATTTTAAAAATTATTTTTTTCATTCTCATTTATTTAAAATATTTAAAAAGCGTTATTTTTTAAAAATCTTGAATAATATGCAACTAGGCTCACTAATAATGAAACATAATATAGTGTTATTATTACATATTAGTAATTTTTAAAAATATCTCAAATTGTTGAAAATAATAGCCAAAATTTAAAAAACAAAAAACAAAACAAAAAGACGCACTTGCAGCTGGGCTTTTTTGTTTTTTGGGGGGGGGGGTGATGTTTTTAATTTCATAATATAATATCTGAATATATAATTAGGATGTATTAGCCATATTCTTTCATTTAGAGCATTTTTTAATATTTTTTTTAATAAGTTTTTTTAGTTGGTTAAAAAAAAAAAAAGTTGGTTTAAACCATTTGGTTACATTATCCTTTATACCCACAGTGAGAAATCGTTGCAATCAGAAAAATTCCATGAGGTTTCACGAGACTGTGACAGACCCTCACTGTGGTATCTCGTCAATGTGGGGTTCATCCCCTGGGCAAAGCCCATAACCACACCCCTCTCACAAAACCCCGCCATTCACTCCTGTAATGCACCTTTCTTCTCGCCTCTGCCAAACACATTCCTCTCCTTCAGACAATCCTTTATTGACTCAATCCACTTTTTCTTCGGTTTCTCAGCTGGTGAATTCCCAACACACTCGCCACTATACATCCCCATAACCACCCGATTATCATCTATCCTTTCCATTTGACCAAACCATCTCAATGTACTCTCGTTTATTCTCTTATGTACGCCCTTCTTCACACCACACAACTCCCTAATGCGTTCCTTCCTCATTTTATCAACTTTTCTGACACTTAACATGCCCCTAAGATTGTCCATCTGAACACTTTGTACCTTAGATCTATACCTCCTATTCCAAACCATAGTTTTACTACTATGCAGTATTCACTAACGCAGGTAACAAGATACCCTCATGCAAAACCCACCATCACTCAAGACTTAGTCCCTTCATATCCACCAAGGATGTAATTGCATCAACCACCTTCCTACCATTCACAACTTTCCTATATATTTTGCATTATCCATTCCCTTTTCATCCAACATATATCCTAAATATTTAAACTCAGATACTTGTTCCAGTTGCTCACCATTTAGCTTGACTTCACACCGTGGACTCTCCCCACTCACTACCATAACCTTACTCTTTTCTTTATTTACTTTCAAACCCCTATGTTTATACACCCTGCCAAACCTCTCAAACTTAGTTTTACCACACAAAACCAAATCATCCACATACAATAAGCAAGGCACCTTCCACTCTCTCCCATTCTCCATCATTCTAACACCTTTCCCTGTCACTCCCACCTTTAATTCTTTCACAACACCATCCATATACAAATTAAATAACCAAGGAGATATAACACATCCCTGCCTCCTCACTCCGCTATTAATATTAAACCAATCACTTTCGACTCTATTTATTCTTACACGCTTCACTATCGTCATACATATATTTGATTCCATTCAGAAACCTACCACCAACACCATGTATCACTAACACCTGCCACAGAGCTTCCCTATTAGTCCTCTCATACGCCTGTTGCAAATTCATAAAACCTAAATACAATTTATTTTTCTCCATTTTTCTCAATCATTTGTTTCAATGTAAAAATTTCATCCACACATCCTCTACCAATTCTAAATGCACCATGTTCTTCACCAGTTAGTCCTTCACTCACTCGACGTACTCTTTCAATCAAAATACCACCAAATACCTTCCCAACAACACTTAATAAACTAATTCCCCTATGTTCCTACTGTTCCTCTTATCCCCCTTACCCTTATATAAGGGTACTATTACAGCTCTTCTCCAATCTTTCGAAACTATACTCTCCATAAACGCTTTTTTACACAGCTTCCAAATCCATTCAATCACCATCGGCTCCATTCTTGATCATTTCACCAATAATTCCATCTATGCCTGCAGATTTACTATTCCTCAACTTTCTCACCCTACCCATAATACCTATTTCTGCTTGCACCATCGAAACCACATACATTCACTATCACCTCTATATTACTGTCAATATTATACATATTTTCAAAGTCTTCCCTTCACAGCGGAGCGTGCGGTGTGGGCGGTGCGCGGATGGCGCGGAGGGGGTGGTGTGCTTCCAGGTTGGGGACGGAGAAGGAGGGGGGGGAGAGTGCGGAGCGGCGTGCGTCCTTATCCTTTTCCATGCAGATTCCCCTACTCTCATTGTTAACCTTTTGCGGTTTCTTCCAGAAAAGCTTATTCTCTTGTAAGTCCCCCCCCCTTTTTTTTGTTTGTTTGAGTTCATGTACAGGACTCACCACGACCCCACAAGGAGTAGCGCGTCCACAAGGATTGAGAATAAATCAACTCCCTGGCATGTGCGGCTAGAGCTGCCTAGCATGGCCTGGGGCTTATACATATTTTAAATGTCTAAAGATAAATTATGAAAGGCAAGCGAGATATTCATGTCAGATGAAATAAAAATGCTAAATAAAAAGACATAGTGCACTTACATATAAATAATCCTAATATTTCATAACAAAATCATATGTCATAAAGAATATATCAGTTCTTGAAGGCAAGAGAAAATATCTTATCTGAATCCTCCATTCAGAAAAGATACGGGATAACCTTTTAGGTGTTATGGACCATAAAGAGTTAGGAAAAGAAAGTGACGACGCGAATGGTCCAGTTGCGGGACGAATCAATGAAAGACGTATGAGGGGATGGGCAGTTGGGGTGGACTGTGAACATGATGGCGTGCGGGTCTATATGACGAACGCCCAAATTTGCAGTATGGAGAGGATCCCGTGGCATGTAGTGGCTGTGAGTGATATTGTTGTGGCCAATACGTGAGGCGTGCAAGTATCACCTCGTGCAAGCGCTTTCATTAGTGCGAGAAGACCACTCACTCTGTTTTATATTTGTTTCGCCCCTCGCTGATAACTCGTCCAGCACTCTTGCCAATAAAACTGGAAGCTTTGTCGGAGAGACAGGATAATAATCAGTTGATGGGAGGCAACCTTGGCGAATGGCATTTGGGAGGTACTTAGGACAGCTCCGAAAAGAATATTCGGTCATTTTGGCCTCTCTGTCACCGATTTCGTTGCTGGTTACCTTCAACTTGGAGAGGGGGGTCCAATCATAGTATGATGTTGTTCTTACAGAGAGTGGAGCAGCTAAGAAATTTGTTGTACAGCGATACCATTCGCGTTTTTGAATATGGGATTTAAGCGCTTGAGAGGACGCGAGCGAAATTTCTGGAATAAATTGACTAAGAGGGTCCTTGGTTAGGAATAGATTTCGAGAAAGGACAATCATTATAGCCATTAATTCTGCCGTAAAAATTGAAGCATGAGGGGGGAGGGTATAGGAGAGGTTGCGGTCAGGAAAGAGACAGACGCACCCACACTGTCCCCTGTTTTATAGCCGTCAGTGAACACGAGTAAATCCACCGTGAACTGCGGAACGAGATAGAAATGATGCCTTTAACAAGGCAGCAGGGTGGCTAGATTGGAGAGAGAGGTCAGCGAACGCAGGTTCCAAATGGATGGAAGTAGTTGTCTAACCTTCGTCATTAAGAGAACGGCAACACCTTTTGCAAAGGGATGTTGAGGAAGTTAAGGATGTTATAAACTGTGTTTAAATGGCCAGTGGCCATTTGCAAACACAGGAGTATTCTAAGGAGGATTCCGAGGTAGCTCTCGCAGAATCGGTGTTAGAGCAGATGGTATTGGGGTTTGAAAGCGAAGATAACTTGCGCATATGATGTGTTCCCTTCGAAGAGAGAGTGGCATCACATCGGATTCAGCTTCAAGGTTCACCTGGGGTAACGATCGAAAGGCTCCAGTGGAGATACGGATCGCCTCCTTTTGGGTGGGATCTAACAGATGTAGTAGAGTTGAGGAGGTCTGATCATATAATACCAAGCCATAGTCCAGCTTCGATCAGATTAGGGCGGCGTGGAGACGTAAAACTGACTTTCGATCAGCACCCCCAAGGTTTTGAGGCGATATAACGTAATATGTCACATAGGATGACAAGTCGTTTTCAGGAGTTTAATATGCGGTGCAATTTTAGGTGGTCATCTAGAATGAGTCCTTGAAATTTGATTTGTGAAATTACAGGAATGGGTGAACCATATAAGGTTAAGTTCGCGGCCGAGATCGGTTAGCAAGTTCTTGTGACTCACTTTTTTTTCTAAATAGACTGGCTAGAGGTTTTTAGTGGTGTGAAGACAGGAAATTGACTGGGCATATGTCATGCTGTACCCTACAGTATTTTCGGAGTGACCAAACCGATGACATTTAAAGCAACGTCTGTTTCGGGGGAATGAAAACCATACACAATACTGTTAGACTTAGATATAGATTCTTATTTTCCTTTGAATGGTGGCATAAGGGTATAAAGGTAAAAATAACGAGGTATTGGGGGTATCAGTGTGATGTCCCGACGAGGGTGCGAAAGCCTATTACGGTTGGGTTTGTAACGGAGAAATTCTTTATCTGCTGGGATTTGCCTTGAAAATGACATCAATTTATGATCTCTACGTTTTCAGTCATTCTAAAGACATTGTGCCTTGGATGTTTATAAAATCTTATTCTCGCCTATCTAGAAGTGAGAAATAAGAGGGGATGTTTCTGTAAGGAGCGTACATAATGGAGAATGGACAAGATGGAAGCTTTGATTTCGCGGTAGTAGCTGAAAGAGAAGGACCTCGTGAATATTCTCATTAATGTGGACTGTAGTCTCTTTAAACTCTAAAGGCCTTTTTAACAAGTGGGATCGCTAAGAAGAAGAAGTCTTGCTCGAGTATGAAGGAAGAGCTGTTCGGGGGGGAATGGGATCGCAAAACAGCTTAAGTATCGGGGTAATGATTTGTAGTCAGGCTGGCACCCAGAGGGGAGAGCGAGCCGCTCTGGTTTAACATCACAAATGAGAAGCGAAGTTATGTACGGGGGAGCACCTTTCGTGATGTATTGCTGCCCTCGTTTTGGGATCCTCGCAGTTCGGGTGGTCGAAAAGGGCATACAAGGCGATCGAGCGGAACGGCTAGGCTCTAAGCGGCACGATAGGGTAACTATTCACAAAGCATCACCGTGTTGCCTCTCTAAGGTACGCACAGTGGTATCTGTAGATCATTTATACGTAAGCTCGTCGCGTGAAATCTATAGCGTGCGAATACACCGTGCTGGTCATAGACGTAGAGAATTATCGGTCGACAGGGCAGAGACGATCGAGTGTGGTCAGGATAGGAAACCTCTGCGTCGTAACCGACGATCTCATCTCCTGTTAAGTTGATATAATTAGTTGCTTTCATCGCGTCTTGGACTTATGAATAACACAGTTTCTTTTCTCTCAAGTTCATCAAAATTTGAAGCCCTCAGACTCGCCGACTGCCTCATAATGGCGATGTTCATAAGCGGTATACTTGACGAACACTTCTCAATAGATCAAGATACAAGCATCAGAGATTGAACCAGAACATAAAAGCTAAAATAGACTAAATCATGGGACAATGGTATGGAAATGGTTCTGTATATTTCATAAGGAAGGGTAGTCCTTCTCCCCACAACAGGTCACAGGCCAGAGACCCACACAACTTCACGGACCCCACCATGTAGGGTCGGCTGTGGATGTGACCTCGGAAGGTCCTCCCGGAACTGTACGTTGGTTTACCCCTGTGTACCGCATGGAACCTACATAACCACGTCAGAGCCCGAGATTATACACCAAAGTGCAGGACAACCTCCTCACCGGTTAGCTCAAGGATCGGGTTATCTACAATTAGCGGTCCTGTCAAAGGAAAGCGAAAGGATATGTTTTCCGTATGTATTCTCATCCACGGGGAAATGTGAGGTGGGCTGAAGACCGATGCGGGAAGAGGCACCGTCTAGTCCAAGGGGCTGTGACGGAAAGAGAAAAAAATAGATAGAAATTATTGTGGAGGGAGTGGATTGAAAAAAAAAGCAAAGTTAATATGAAAAATGAGGGGAAAGGATGAAGATTGATAGATTACATATGAAATAAATTCCAATACACAACAAATGCGCACCCTAGTACTGGGACAGGAGGAATGCGCAAAGTCCCCCTAGTATTAGTTCTTAACACTATGCCATGGCTAGGTTGTAACCAAGAGCATATAGGTTGTAACCAAGAGCATAATACCATAATAAAAATCAATACCCCCCTTGCGGAAGTAAGTCCCCATTATCCTTCTTCCAGACTGTTCATTTACCTAATTTTTCCTCCAATGTATGCAACTTTTTTTCTCCTTATATAATTTCAAACATCTTTTGAGACCTCATTATTTGTTTTTAGCATATTCAACCACGCATCTTTTTTACTTTTAACCGCTTGCATCACCTCTTCATTCCACCATTCACTGTTGAGATTTTTTATTTCCCAGTTTAGTAAATCCACATACCTCTCTTGCACTACTAACAAAGGCTTCATTCATTTGTGTCCAGATTTGTTCAGTTTCATCTTGTTCACATTCAACCGATTTATTTGCAAACGATCTTGAATACTTTTCCTTATTACCTTAACTTCTCACTTAATTCTTACCACTTCCTTCCTTCCTTACCTCTCCATCTAAGCCCCCTCTAACTTAATCTTACATAAAACAACAATGATCCGATAAATATAATCCCATCCCCTCACTACTTCAACATCTCCTTCTTAACCAACACAAAATCAGTGATACTTTTCACTTCGTTACCATCGCTACCTACACCAACTCTAGTATACTTATGAATAATCTTGTGTTTGAAGAAAGTATTACTTACACACATACCTCTCTCCTCACAGAAATCAATCACCTTCCTACCATTCTCATTTTCACCCGTCATCCCAAAACTACCTGCTATACCATCCCATTTTTGATCACCTATCTAACCATTCAGGTCACCCACCCCATCCAAAGCATCATCAGGGTTATCCCAGAAAATCGTAGTCATCATCACCCTCAGATGGACCATATGTCACAACCATATATACCTTGACCTTTTCAAACTTAAATTTAAGCATTAGAATTCTAGTACTCACACAAACAAAATCCACCATAGCTTTGTGCCACAGAATCAGAATCGCAACTCCTTTTCACTCCAGCACACACTCATCTTCACCGCTTCCTTTAATCTTTGTTTCAATCACAGCGAGCAAATCAAATTTACCCTTTCTAAATACATCCATCACCTCTCCTCATCATTTATTCCTCTGACATTCCATGTACCCATATGATTCATACATTTTCATATATATATATATATATATATATATATATATATATATATATATATATATATATATATATTATATATATATATATATATATATATATATATATATATATATATATATATATATATATATATATATATATATATAGGCAGCATTACTAGCCTACAAGAAAGATCTTGAACAAAATCCAGATTTTACTGGTCGGAAAATAGTTGGAATGGCTGAAGCAAGTAATGCAAAGATTGTCATTGGTGGCAGTGGCAAAAGTGTAGAAACATGGATGAAGGAAGCGAAAGAAAAGAAGAAAGTTCCTGTTAAACCACAACCAAAATGGCGAGAAGCAAAAAATCCGGAAGGGTTCTCTTACTATTGGCACACAGAGACTGGAGGTAAGTCATTGTGTTTATATGCTTATAAGCCGTAATTATATAGTTCCGAGATATGCAAAATTATTTGATATTCTTTTGGTTCAAGTTCATGTGTATTTCGCTCCTCATTCACACAAATTCAACTATTCTGTTATTCCTTTAAATACATATCCTACACTGTAATGTCTACGTTTGTCCAGTAGGCACCTCTTTGTCCACACACCAAACATACTATTTACATTATCAGACTCTTTTAAAACTTTAATAGATATTTGCATTTTTACACGTATTTTACTGGCACATCTCGATCATAAAAAAAGTTATTGGAATTTCAAAGTTGAAGTTGTTGTTTTGAAATTTAGCGAAGAGAACTTCACCTTTTTATGAGTTTCTTTAGTTACATCATATTTATGATAGTTTTTAATGTTGTTTCATTGAAATCCACTAAAGGGGTTAAAATTATTAAGAACCAAAATCTCGTCCGGCCCTCCTCTTTTTTTTTTTTTTTTTTTTTTTACTACTAATTGGTCCAGAGGCAGTATTTTTAAATAAAGTAATTCTCTTTATTTAAAATGCAAAAGGATTGATCACACCACCTCAGTTTAGATTTCTTTTATAAAGAGGTCAGCAGTAAAATTTTCGCTCATATTTATCCGATATAAATCTAGATTTAAATACACATTTACATACTATGTAACTAAACTGAAGTAGCATGTTTCTCGTCAACCACTATATTATTGTTTTCTTACGTAGTAACTTTTATCAATGTATGATAGCAGTAATGAATTTAACTCCAATACTTTAAGGATTATGTATTTATTGTTAATAAGGTTATTATATACCTTATTAGGGTGAAGGTTGAAAATTCTTTGTCCACGCAGAATCTGTGTGGGAAGCACCGAAAGAAGGGTATGTGAGCCTTGAAGATACAAAACCTAAAAATCAAGAACAACCGGACTCAAAAACTAAAGCCAAAAAAGAGAAGATTGATAAAAAATCTGGGGACTCAAACTCAAAAAAATCAAAGAAAAAAGAATCCAACGTTACAAAAGAAGTAGTAAAAGATGTTCCAAAACCGTTGGAGATATATGGACCAATGCCTTCTACAAACCCATACGGCAATTGGGAGAGCACATTTCAGTAAGTAATTTAAATTTTTTTTTTTTTTTAAACATTCTACCCTTTATTAATTTTAACATTTAAAAAAAAAGATTTGTAAGCATTGTAATCTTCCATGGTAAAAGTACATGTAGTAATAATAGGATTTAGATTAACAATTTGCTGCCTTATCGAAAAATAACTTAACCTAATTAATAAATAATAATTATAAGGTGAAGAAAAATTCTTTTTCATATAAAATATATATATTAAAATATAAAATTTCAGGCCTGTAAATGAAGTTGTAGATTTGCAGTTGCCTTCTGTGCCGGAACCGGAATATTATGCTCCTGAAGTTATAACGAGAAGACCCGAAATGAAATTTGAAGAAAAAGTAGTTACGCTTTCGAGGGAGAAGGGGAGTGGCCCAATTTCATTTAAAAAAAGAAAAGGAGGAGAAGAAATAAAGAAAAATGTTAGAAGAAGGGTCGATGATTGATCCAATCGTTACATCCTTTAAAAAATAAAATAAGTCTTCTCGATTATTATTCAACCTGCAGAGCAGTTCAGTTCGTCAACCCTGTAAGATAATAATATATTATCGGCGATACATCGATTACAAATATGGAAAATTATTTTCATTAAACAATTTGAGTTTCTACTTTTAGTTATATTACCTAGATAGTCATCCATTAACGTTCCAATAGAAAACTGAAAATTATACAATAAACATTATATAAATTGAATAAAATTTGGTCAATATATCAATTAAAAAAAAAAAATTCTTTTACTTACGATATCAGTGGCATCAACTCTGGTACCGACTATTTTTACTCTAATTTCGTCATCTTGCTGTATAACAACTTCCTTTAAGAATGCATATAAAATAAATCAGATGATGTTATATAACAAAAATAATAATTGCAAATTACATTAAAATAAATTAACAAGTATAAAATTTGAGATCTATTTATTATAGATGTCCAAGATTTGACAAATTTTCAAAAACGGCACTAATTTATATTTCTATGCATTGACTGCAAATAAAAACTTCTAATCTCTTTTCAACCAACTTAATGAAATGTATTTCGTGTCCGTATTAAATAAATAAATAAATAAACTCTAAGCTTTGATGATGATTCATGTTAAATTTTGCCAAGATTTCATGCAATTTTATCTCTAAATACCAGCTACAACCTGGAACAATAAGGAAAACACAATGTTCCACATATACACGGCAGAATATTTACTGGGTTAGCACAGACTTTATACAATTGAAGGTTCTATGAAAAAAATTAGTTTTCTACTAGTGAATCCAAATAAAGTACCAAAGACTACGTTCATAAGTTGTAAACAAAGTATCTATTAAATTTTATTAATTTACTAATGCCAAAGATTGGAAAGAAATACACATCGCATGAATAAACTTACCTCGTCTCGACTCTTGTAACATATGGGATTTGAATTTGGATCAAATTCTAAATCGGGAGGAATGGACTGAAAATATAAATAATAATAATATACTTATGGTTCATAAGTATAATTAATTTTAAAATTTTAGCTCACTAAAATGAATTTTCGAAAAATAAATCAATTTTTTTATACTAATTTGCAATATATATATATATATATTTCTTTCTTTATCTTCCTTTATTTTCCCAAGAATGGGAGTAAGGTGCGTGACGAGCATCGGAAAAGAAAAGCAGTAGAAGAGCATGACATAAGTCGAAAGAAAGCCCAGGCCTTACCCGCCCCCTCATACCATTGAATTTAGCCGAGAACTCATCAGTCAGAAAATCCACCCTTAAAGCTTCCTGGGACAGCGATGGACCCTCACTATGGTAGATCGTCAGTGTAAGGGTTCATCCCTTGGCCCAGGTGGGCCACAACCATACCCCCTCACAATCCCCCGCCATTCACTCCTGTTATTTACACCTTTTCTTCTCGAGCCTCACCAAAACTCACATTTCCTCTCTTCAGGACATTCGTTTCACCGACTCAATCCACTTGTCTCTTCGGTCTCCCAGCCGGTCGGTTCCCAACACACTCGCCACTATACATCCGCTTAACCAACCGACTATCATTCATCCTTTCCACATGACCAAACCATCTCAACATACTTTCATTTATTCTCTATTTACCCCTTTCTCCACACCACACATCTCTCTAATAAGTTCATTCAATTTTATTAACTTCTTCTCACACCTTAGCATGGCCCCTAAGATTGTCCATCTGAACACATGAACTTTTAGATTCTTACTTCTTATTCCAGGACAATTGTCTCACTACCAGACAATAACACAGGTAACAACATACCTCATGTAAGACTCTAAGCGCACTCAACTTAGTCCCTTTACATTCACCAACGATTTAATGCACCAGCCACCTTCCTGCCATTCACAACTTTTCCTACTACACTCTGTCATCCGTTCCCTTCTCATCCAAAACATACCCTAAATATTTAAACTCAGACACTTGTTCCAGCTGCTCACAATCTAACATAACTTCACACTGAGGACTGTCCTCACTCACAACCATAACCTTACTCTTATCTACGTTTACTTTCAAACCCTCCTTTTACACACTCTCCAAATCTCTCTACAAATCCTCTCAAACTCTCTTCAGATTCGCAAACAAAACCAAAACGTCGACAAGATATATATATTATATATATATAATTTATATTATAAATTAGATTACTTAATTATGCATCTACAAGGTGTTCCAATATACTATAAAACTGTATATATTATATCCTATATATATATATATATATATATATACTATATCCTCCTTCCTCCCCAAGACTGGGGGTAAGGTGCGTAACTCATGCTCGGAAAAGAAATAGTAGAAGAAGATATGACACATCCAACCCTAGAGCTTATCGGGACCTTGACGGACCCTCACTATGGCATATCGTTTCAAGTGTAGGTTTCATCCCTGGCCCAGGTGGGCCATAACTATACCCCCTCACACAAACCCCTCCATTCACTCCTATAAGGCACCTTTATTCTCGCCTCTGCCAACTCACATTTCTCTCCTACAGACATTCGTTCACTGACTCAATCCACTTTTTCTTCGGTCGCCAAGCTGATGATTCCAACCACACTCACCACTATATATCGCTTTACCAACCGACTGTCATTTCCATCCTTTCCATTATGACCAACCATCTCACGTACTTTCATTATTCTCTCATTTACCCCTTTCTTCACACCACACACTCTCTATACGTTCATTCCTCATTATATCAATTACTTTTCACACCTAAACACGCCTAAGACTTGTCCATCTGACACGGTTGAACTTTAGATCTATGCCTTTTTTCAGACCATAGTCTAACTACTATACATTGACACACGGTTAAGCAAAAAACTACCCTCTGTAAGACCAGCCGCACTCAAGAATTACAGTCCATTTTACGTCACCAACGATTTATTGCATCAGCACCTTCCTGCCATTCCACAACTTTCCTACTACACTGCACCATCCGTTCCTTTTTCCAACATTATATCCTAAATATTTAAACTCGGGACACTTGTTCCAGCTGCTTCAGCACTCTATACCAAAACTTCACACCGAGGCCTGTCCTCACTTACAACCTATATAATTATAATATATATTATATATATATATTATATTATATATATATATATATATATAGTATATATATATATATATATATTTAATATAATAATTATTATATATATATATATATTATATATATATATTATATATATATATATATATTATATATATATATTATATATATATTAGGGTTGTGAAAAAAACGGTTTTTTTTATTTGGGTTTTTTTTTGCAAAAAAAAAAACGGTTTTTTTTTTAAAACAAAAATGTTTTTTTTTGTTTTTTATTAAATTACCTCTTTTTATGTATATTAAAGATGTTTTATAAATAGTACCAATACCCCTTCTAGTCCTAAATATTGACTATAATACAGATTTTATATATACAGTGTATATATATATATATTAATATATATGTAGTAATTATATATATATATAATTTAATATATATATATATATACTATATAATATATATTATAATATATATATATATATATATATATAATATATTATAGTATATATATATATTATATATTATATATGATCAAAAAAAGGATGGTAAACAAGGTGGTTTGGGGGTGTCGGGAGAAGATGAGAATGGTAGGAAGGGATTGATTTCTGTGAGGAGAGGGTATGTGTGTGTAAGTAATACTTTTCTTTAAACACAAGAGTATCCATTAGTATACTAGAGTGGTTAGGTAGAGATGGTATCGAAGTGAAAAGTATGATTGATTTGTGTTGGTGCAAAGAAGAGATGTTGAAGTAAATGTTGGATGTTAAATCAGTTGAGGTGTTTAGAAATGGGATTATCGATCATTATGTTGTTCTATGTAAAATTAAGTTAGTGGGGGACTTGGATTGTAGAGGAAAGTGATACGGAAGGAAGAGGGTAAAAATTAGAGTGAGAAGTTTAGTGAACAAGTAATAAGGATAAGTATGTAAGACGCTCGCAAGTAAAAATCAGTTGAATGTGAACAAGCTGAAACTAAATAAATCTTGGAAGCAATTGTTAGCAGTGCAAAGAAGTATGTGGTGTGCTAAAGTTAGGAAGTAAGAATGCTAACAGTGATTGGTGGAATGAAGACGTGATGCAAGCAGTTAAAAGTAAAAAAAAGGCGTGGTTGAATGTTATAAAAGCAAATGATGAAGTTTCAAAAGAAAGGATGTTGGAATTATATAAGGAGGAAAAAAGAAATGCTAAAAGATTCATCCGTAAGAGAAAAGAAGAGGTAAATGAACAGTTTGGAAGGAGGAATGAATGGGGACTACAAGGGATAGGAAGCTCTTTTGGAAGGTAGCGCGAAATGTTAAAAATTAGAATAAGGGGGGAACCTGCTCAGAATAATGAATAGGGATGGTGTTTTTGTAACTGATGAAATGGATGTGGGGAGTGTGGAAAGACACTTCGAAAATCTTGAATAATATTGGCAGTAATGAAGAGGTGTAGTGAATGAATGTGTGGAGGTTTGATGGTGCAAGAAGGAATAGGTATTTTTGGGGATGAGGTTATTAGAAAGAAGGAGGTAATGGGGAGTGAGAAAGTGAAGAATGGTAAATCTGCAGGTATAGATGAAAATTACTTGTTGAAATGATCAAGAACGGAGGCATGTTTTTGATTGATTGATCTTGAAGTTGCTGTAATAAAGCGTTTATTGAGGGTTATAGTTCCGAGGGATGGAAGAGAGCATAATATAGTACCCTTATGATAAGGGTAAGGGAGATTAAAGGGAAACTGTTAGAAATTATAGGGGAATTAGTTTTTGAGTGGTATAGGGAAGATATATGTTGGTATTTTTTTGGTCGAAAGATTGCGCTTGAGTGACTGAAGACTAGATTGGTTAAGAAGCAAGGCGCGTTTAGGAGTGTAGAGGAGTGTGGATCAAATCTTTACATTTGAAGCAAATGAGAGAGAAAAATAACATTAAAGTAA
>JABUQX010023832.1:0-2500 GCA_015478945.1 Trachelipus rathkii | reverse complement strand
AAAAAAAAAATGAAGATAACTTGTACACATGATGTATTCTCTTCGAGGAGAGAGTGCATCACATTGGATTCAACTTCCAAGGCTTACCCGAGGGGATCGATCGGAAGGCTCCAGGGAGGATAGGATCAGCCTCAGTTTGGTATGGGATCCAACATATAGAGTAGGGTGGAAGGCCTGACCATATACACAAGCCATAGTCAAGCTTCGGATGGAAACTAGGGCGATATATAGACGTAAAGGACTTGCGATCAGCGCCCCAAGACTTTGAGGCGAGATGACGTATTAAGTCAAGCGGCGCCGATGACAAGTTGTTTTCATGTGTTTAATTGTGGGCAATTATGTTCAAGTTGGTCATCCGAATGAGTCCTAAAGATTTGACCTGTGAAGTTAACAGGAATAGACCGAACCATATCAAGGTTAGGTTTCGCTGGGAAGAAAGTGGGCAAGTTATTCGATTTCTTTTTTCTTAAAAGCACTGCTGAGGTTTTGGGGGGAGAAAAATGGAAAGCCATGGGAGCTAGCCCATTGTGAAATATTTCAATAGCTAGATGAAGTTGCCGTTCGAGAAAAAGCAGCCTGGCACCGGCTATATAATAACGCAAGGTCATCGCCATAGAGAGAAAAATTGACAGTCGCTGGAATAGACGGTACAATATATTAAAATCCGAGCAGCAAAAATAGTAGTCTCACTTAAAACACGTTTTTACCCTGCGGAACGCCTTCTATCAGAGTAAAGTGGCGCGGTGACAGAATAGAAGAGCACCGAAACCTGGATAATTGTGACAGAAGGCATTTGAATAAAAAGGAGGGAGTTGTCGCGGAAACAGCGAATGCGAGTTTAAGGAGAATCCCAGTTCTCCACATTGTTGTGTCGTAAGATTTTTCAAGGTCAAAAAAGACAGCCAAGAACCATCCCACCAGTTCAGAAGGCTTCCCGGATGTCAAGGTCTAGTTTTACCAAGGGGTCCGCAAGTCGAGCGATTTTTTGCGGAAACCAAATTGGAAGTTTGAGAAAGCTTGGAGGCTCTCCAGAACAGGGAGTAAGCGGCTAGAAAGCAATTTTCTCCAATTAATTACAGGGTACGCACAGCGAAATTGGTCTTTGATTGTCTGCCAGCTTTGGATCTTTTCCAGGTTTGGGAATAGGAATTACAAAAGCTGTAGTCCCAAAATAGAGGAAAAGAAGATTTCGATTCGAGCAAAAATGCTGACGCCGGAAGGATGGATATGATCGGGGAGCATGATGTATGAAATCATGTCTGGACCAGGGCACCGTTCTTTGCTATTGCAGTTTGATACTCTGCAAGTTGCTAAAAAGAATGGTTGTAGGTATGATTCTTCCCCCTTTTCCGCTGTTGAAAAATGTCTGGTAGTTTGCTGTCAGTTCTCAGTTTTTTGAGAAGGCTTCAGTTGTAGCGGACTGAACTGCGAATGGCGAGACAAAGCTATAACCTAAGCGCATCCGCTACCACCGAGCATCTCGCTACCACCGCAGGAGCGGAAATCGTATCAGTTATATCAGGCCTCATAACGGAGGACTGGTGAAGAGTTATTGGAGCGACGAGATATTTTCTGGTGTAAATTTCCACACTAAAGGAAGGGAGTTGTGGGAATTAACAGTCGATATGTAAGTCCGAAAATAGTGTTTACGCGTTTGCGATTATTCGCCGAGATCTCGCTGCGGTTGCTTTAAAAATAATCATCATGTTTGGCGGGGTACGGGTCTTTTTGTATTGCTTTGTCCATTTTTAAAGGGGGGGGGGAAAGGTTTTTTTCTTTTTTTTTCTTTCCTCCTCGGTTGGCTTGTGCGCACTCTTGGGACAACCAAGGGTTTGCCGACCGCCTGCCTGAGGAAGACTGCGGGATGCAAGCTTTCGCTTGCGGAGATGACTACTTTCTGGAGAAGCAAAAGGCATTTATCAACAGCGGAAATCGCGTTATTGAAAAGGGGAAAGAGGGATGCCGTGGGCCTGATAAAAAGGAGCCCACTCAGGCTCGATCATAACGCCAGCTGGAGTTGGGTTTTTCCATTGGGCTTGGAACAAGCTCATTTAAATGCTATGGGGTAATGATCGCTTGACGAATAAATAATCAAGCGGGACCAGGTAAAGCGATCCATAAGTTGTTAAGGCATCCCACGGAAAAGGGGGTTAGGAGATCTATTAAGATCTTGGATTTAGATGGAGTGACAGAGTCACCCCATAATGGGTGGTGGCGGAAGTTGAAGTCACCTAGTATAACAAACGGAGTAGGGAGTTGTTTAAAAAGATCAGCTAAAGTCGACCTTTTTAGTTAAATTTCACCTACTCGGAGCTCCCGCCCCCCACAAGTAAGATTGGCGCACATATAGTAATGTCGATGGACAAGTGAATTCTTGCCGCTACCTGCCATGAAGTTTGGTTTGGAGAGGGGCTGGGGAATAGGGATAGATTTGTGGAATGAGTATTCCTGCCCCTCCCTATGTTCATTGTCACCTCTTCTCTATAGAAGTTAAAGGCGA
>JABUQX010023831.1:7500-51163 GCA_015478945.1 Trachelipus rathkii | reverse complement strand
ACACCGCAAGAAATGATGTAGCACACTCCTCAGCGATTCCAAAATGTTTTCCTTTTCGCTGTAACTATTGTAGTTTTTGAATATTTAATTATCTATTATATAATATAATATATATTATATATATATAATATCATATACTATAATAATATAAATCATCATATTTAATTTTCCCGCACTAAAATGTTACCAGGATTCCAACAATGTACTCCTTTTTTTCCTTGTATCTATTGTACGTTGTTTGAGCATACTGAGTGTAGTTTAAAACCAATTATCAACCATATATCTATATATATATATATATATATATATATATATATATAATATATATATATATATATATATATATAATATATTTAATAATATATTTTTCTCTATCTAATATATATATATATATATATTATATGGTAAAGTACTTAACGCCCACACAGAACGGGAGCTCGGATCAAAAAAAAATTTTCAACCAGGTAGCCTCTATGATCCATAAATAGATGTTCTAGGATTGAAAAGATTTTTTTTTTCCTGATGACCTGACCTGACCTGACTTAACCTAACCTAACCTCACCTAACCTAACGCTAATTTCGCCCCTAAGATACAGGTTTACAAAAAAAAAATTTCATTTCCGACCCTATAAACAGTCTATTATGCTATCATCAGATGCTACCTGTCAAAAATTTTTTTTTTATCCGCGCTCCCGTTCCGTGTGAGAGATAAATATCTATATCTATATATATATATATATATATATATATATATATATATATAGCTATATAGATAATAAAAATATAGATATATATATCTACTCAATAATTATAATATATACTATATATATATATATACAAATATAGATATATATATATATATATATATATATATTATATATATATATACTCCCCTCAAAATGGGGGAACTGGTTTCGCGTGGGTTACAAAAACTGGTAAGTTTAGAAAATGTGCTATTTTTCAATAATAACAACCGTTTATGAAATTGGGACAAATATTTTTGGTAGATAAAAGACCTATACTTTTTAATATTATTTCAAAATTAATCCAATAATTAAACCTATATGTTCAAAAAATTTCCCCTCATATAAAAGGACTCTGATTGAAACTTGTATAAAAGAGTAAAGGGATCACAATTCTCTAAGACTGAAAGAGATCATACCAGTTTCCGCATTAACAGCATACTAAGCAAGGTGTGACAATTAGAGTTTCCCATGTATCGTATTGTATTTAGTGATGATTATTTTATTTCAAGCCTTATTAAGCTGGTTTCACTTTTGGGGTAACACTGGTTGGGTAAAACTGTAACGGGTAAAGACTGTAACTATATTTTCATGTAAAATAATTTTTTTTTTTAGTTCTTTAATAATATTTTCCCTTTATTATATAAATTTAAGTATAAATACCTAGTATGTATTATTTACCGTGTTTATATATTATATTATGATATATTTGTTACGTAAAAAAAATAGGCCAAACTTTACATTAATAGTACGTCAATACCTCGAGAACTACGACACTTCAACAAGAAAACCAATTCCCATATTTCGGATCATCAAGCGTAAAACGCTCATTACTGGAATGTTGTTAACAAGTTAACTAATAAATATTTTTATTTAATACTATAACTATATATATAATATATATATATATATATATATATATAATATATATAATTTTTTATTTTTACAAACACTCCACGAATAAGCTTTAATACGCTGATTCTAAATATGTAATTGGTTTTCTTTTAAGTATATCGTATTTCTCGAGAAATCGGCGTACAGTAATGTAAAGTTTTACCAAAAAATATGATGTCAGTAATATTTATGTTAATAAGTTTTTACATGCTTTTTTCTACCCAAATTTATTTTTTAACACGTTTTCTTTCTTGTATTACTATTTTTATTAAGTTAAATTAGTAAGTCACAAACGTATGAGAAAATAAAAAATTAAATTACATTTCTTAAACCGCAACCGCACCTACCAGTTTTTACCCAAAAAAATAATTTCCCACTCACGAACTTTCCAAAAAATACTCAAAAATCATTATTTTCCATTCTTTCATATTTCTTTATTTCTTCGCATTTAAGAAGGTTCAAATTTGAGAAAAAACATTTAAGTATGGATGTAACTTGAAATTTTGATTTTTCATGACCACAAAAAAAAAAACCCCCGTGGCTCTTTTTCCCCCATTTGACGGTAATAATATACTAAATATACTATAATATTATATATAATATATATATATATATATATTATATATATATATATATATATATTATATATATATATATATATCTTATATATGTCAGCCTCTAGAAGAGCCAAAATCCATATCTCAAAAACTTACACAGCTACCGGGAAAAGGAAATACATGCTGGAATGCTGGTCTAATTTTAGTGCGGAAAAATGTAAAAAAAAATAAAAATAAAAAAAAAAAAAATTATATTTCAAAAACTACAATAGCTACAGGGAAAAGGATTACATTTTTGGAATCCTAGTAAAATTGTAGTTAGGAAAATGTAAAAAAAAAAAAAAAAAAAAGAATTATTGTTAATAATTATAGTAATATAATTAGAAAGCCTATTTAGAGACCTTTTATTGGTTACTCGTTAAAATAAATAGACTTTCTATTAATTTTTTTTTTTAACTAAAGAATACCCCAAGGGTAGGGTGGAGTGAAAAAAGTCAATATTGTTTTTTCGGAAACGGGTACCCTTCAATGACTGTGTATGAGACCTAGTTTAACAACTTTTAAAATTTTAAAGATTTCAGAATTGATCTCGAGTATGCAGCATTTGGCTTAAAAGTTGAAAATTTTTGAATTTTTTTATATTTTTACAAATTTTTTTTTAAGTACTTGAAAAAAAAACCCCTGAGGGGTAGTCACTAAATAGTTGAACAAGGCCTTAAACAAAGACAGTATTTTTTTTAAATATTTTTAGGCGGTGGTTTTAGTCTGCCCATTAGGCCTAAAGTTCGAAAAATTGTCCGAAATTTCCGATATTTACAATTATTTATATAATCAGTAATATTTTAAAATAGCATGTATGTATCATCAAGTCACGTTCTTATAATCAATATCCAAGCTTATAATAATAAATTTTTTCACAAAACTAGAAAGACATGTAAACTGTGTTGTGTAGGTGTAGTAACGTAAGTGCCCGTGGTGTGAATCAGTTTGCAGCGGTTCATTCGGGAGCGTTGACCTTGGTACAAGATATGGTCGAGTCTTTGCTTCCTACCCGTAGAGATGTGTTAAAATACTACATTTATGTTTGTAACAATGAAAAAATTATGCAAAATGGCAAAAAACATAGTTTTTTTTAGAAGTGTCCAAGATTATTGTTGACAAGTTAAAGTTCATGTGGGGAAAAGCTTCGATCCCATGCATAACCTCTAAAACTATTACAGATTTATTAAAAAAAGAAGTTGATTTACTTCAAACACTCAACAAAACATACAAACGTGACAAAGATAAGGACAGTTTAAAAAAAAAACTAGCCGACTTTAACAATAGAGTTGAGGCGCATTGTTCGATGTTAGTGCATGTAAATGTAAAGATTTTCAACTTTGTAAATGTGATCGCGCGATAAGAAGGTTCCAATACTTGAACGCAAATTCTTGACTGATCAAAGAACTGTTCGGAAAATGGCGATTGGACGTGTTGATATTAAAGTGACATCAGCAAATAAAAATAAAATAGCAAGGAAAATGATAGAAGAAGAAAGATTGTGTAAGAAACGTTGTGAAGAAAATGAAATTTTCTTGTATAGCGACAATGAGGACGCTATGGACTTAACTATCCCACTTCAAGAAATGGGTTGT
Organism: Trachelipus rathkii; assembly: GCA_015478945.1. Lineage (NCBI taxonomy): Eukaryota > Metazoa > Arthropoda > Malacostraca > Isopoda > Trachelipodidae > Trachelipus > Trachelipus rathkii. The sequence continues at coordinate 47,335 of JABUQX010023831.1, read as the reverse complement.
GTTCCAGAAGATTTGGAGGTTGTTTTAGAGGAACCAGTTCCCGGCCCTTCCTCAGCTACTACCATAAATACTCAAACTAGGCTAAAAATACCATCGTTTTCCCGAGTATGTGATAGGTATGGCGTACCTGATCGCGCAGCAGCAGCTTTAGCCTCTGCTCTTTTACACGATGTACAGTCCACTCATTCTTTAGATAATGTTATAAATGACGTTGTGGTAGACAGGAGTAAAGTAAGTTGCGAGCGAATCAAATCTCGGCTTGAAGTTTTAAATAAGGATACAAAGGTAGAAATACAGGCCTTATACTTTGACGGTAGAATTGACGACACCCTTCGTATTCACAAGACAGACGATGGGAAAATGCACAGAACAACTGTTAAAAAAGATCACATTTCACTCATAGAGGAGCCTAAATCGAGATTCATCGGTTACACAATTCCATTGTCTGGAAAAGCCATTGACATTGCTAATTCTATCGTCGCTTACTTTTCTGAGCACAATCTTACAATGTCGGAAATAGTTTGCATTGGTTGTGATGGATGCCCTACAAACACAGGAAAATATAATGGTGTAATTCGCTCGCTAGAAGAGAAACTTGGTAGACCTTTGCAGTGGCTTATTTGCCAATTGCATACAAATGAACTTCCATTACGGCATTTAGTGAAAAAGCTGGATGGACCTACTAGCGGACCAAAAGGATTTGTTGGACCTGTCGGTCAAAGTTTGGCAACATGTCATGCATTGAAAATAGTTCAGTTTGAGCAAATAGAGTTTGGCAACATGTCATGCATTGAAAATAGTTCAGTTTGAGCCCATAGAGTTTATTACTGATATAATAGATCGTGGTGATGAAAAGGGTTTGAGTACTGACCAACAATACCTTTATGATATTTGTAAAGCTGTTTCGAGTAGGAAAATATCTCCAAAATTAGAAAACACAAGTCCAAGAAAGCTCTCCCATGCCAGATGGTTGACTACAGCTAATATAATTTTAAGATTATACGTAGCTACAAAACCTCCATCGCAAACATTAAAAGAGTTGGCAACCTTCATCGTGAAAGTTTATGCACCTAGCTGGTTCAGGATCAAGTGTAATCCAAAAGCTTATAATGGAGCTCAAAACTTGTGGGAAACCGTAAAGAGTTGCACTTACCTTTCTGTGGCAAATCGCAAAATTGTACACAAATGTATCCAAGACAATGGATACTTTGCTCCCCATGAAAACATGCTCATAGCTATGTTGGTTGATAAGAGATCATATAAAGAAACTGGCTTTAAGACGTATCATCAAGGCTCGATCTAGAGAACAAGCCAGTAAACTACTAAGACGGTTTGAAATCCCGAAAATAAATTTTGGAGCATCAGAGTATGTCGATATGATTGTTTGGAATTATGTGGAAGTGACAGAACCACCTCTCACAAGTCATTTGACAAATCAGCATTTGAAAAGGTTACTGGAAACCGAGAATGTAAACATAGCTTCTGAGTGCACTCTTTTTGAACTCCCATCACACACTCAAGCGGTAGAAAGAGCCGTCAAAGAAGTCACTGCTTCCTCAAAATTGGTCTGTGATCAAAAGAAAGGAAAAGCTTAATCAAAACTAGAATGCTTGATAGAAATATCCGTCCAATATATGACACAAAGAAACAATTTACCTGTTGAAGACTTCTTAAAGATGTAAATACATGCCTCATGTTTGGGTGGTTGGGAGGGCATGGGTGGGATTCGAAGTTCAACCACTTCCCCGTGGTGAGTCCTGGGTAGTTTAGTATGAACTAGCGAAGAGTTGCACAATGCAAAGTTGATTAACGAAAGCTATATAAAAAAGTTTTGATAACATTATAAGAGGATATCAGAATTTATAAAACGTTAAAAATATCAGAAATTTACGAATATTTTGATAAGTTTAAGCCTCATTTGCAGACTAAAACCACCGCCTAAAAATATTTAAAAAAATCCTGTCTATATTTAAGGCTTGTTCAACTATTTAATGACTACCCCTCAGGGTTTTTTTTTTTGTTTCAGGTACTTAAAAGAAATTTGTAAAAATATAAAAAATTTCAAAAATTTTCAAACTTTAAGCCAAATGTGCAGACTCAAGATGACGTCGTAGAAATTAAATATTTTAAAGAATTGTTACTAGGTCTCATACACAGTCATTGAAGGGTACCCGTTTCCGAAAAAACAATATTGACTTTTCACTCCACCCTACCCAAGGGTATACTGCACCGATGGCAGGAGTCGGGGTCTCTCGGCCTTCCAGGGAACTACGGGGTAGGACTAATTCCCCCCCTCTGGGGAGGGTCTCCGGAACATCCGCTCTTTGGTATTTGGGTGTCGCGGGAGTTTCCTTCCGCCCTTCCGCCCTACGGGGTTAGAAAACGCCGCCCCCCCTGTGTTTTCCCGTCGCTCGGACCCCTATATTGCCGCTGTAATACCTTACAAATAATATACTGTATAATATATATATATATATATATAATATATATATATATTATATATAATATATATATATATATATATTAATATATAATATATATATATTTATATATATATATACCGTATATATATATATATTATATACTATATATATATATTATATATATATATATTAATATTATATATATATATATTAGTATATATATTATATATATATATATATATATAAATATATCCCAGCTCCCCCCAAAAAAATAGCCATTTTTTGGGTAATTTAATTTTTTTTTTACATTTTCCTACTAAAATTTTAACAAGGATTCCAAAAATGTATTTCTTTTCTCTGTAAGCTTATGTAGTTTTCGAGTTATGTTTTTTTTTTTTTTTTTTGCAGTTTCCGCACTAAAATTTACCAGGATTCCAACAATGTGTTCCTTTTCCCTGTAGCTATTGTAGTTTTTGAGATATGGATTGTGGCTCCTCTAGAGGCTGGCCTATATATATACTATTATATTATATATATATATATTTATATAATATATATATATATATATATATATATATATATATATATACTATATTATATATATTAAATATTTGAGTTTGGTCATATTAAATATTTTTTTTATTTAGGCTAAACCGTTTTCTATTAATATTTCAAGGTACTCTTTTTTTTTCTTTATAATTCTAAAGTATTTTAGTAATATTTTTATTTATATTTGTTTTATTAAATATTTTTTGTTATAAAATAATTATTTTATTATGTATAGTATTTTTACATACCATTTCTAAACATAGTATTTATAAAATATTTTTATAACTCTAATAAATTCACAGATATGATATCCGCCAATTGCTTTGGGCACGGATTAGTCCTATTTTTAATGTTAAAAGCGTATTTAAATACCGGCTATTCTTTTCTTTTTCTTTCACTTTTCTTAATATTATATTATTTTATTATTAATATTTCATTTATTTGACCAACTTTCGCAAAAATATAAGAGAATTTTATCGTAACATTATGAAATTTGCAAAATAGATCGTTTCTAAAATGTCAACTCGTGCTGAGCATGAGTAGCACGAGTGCAGGAGTCGCCTCTGATATATATATTAGGGATGTACCGATAGTATCGGTATCGGTATCGGTATCGGTAGTATCGGCATTTTGATCGGTACCGGTATCGGTATCGGTTAAATGGCCGATACTTAGCCGATACTTCTTACTTTTTGTGTGAAAAATTAGAGAAACTTTTAGATCAATAATAAATCTTAGTTCGATATAGATAGCTAGTACAAGTTATGTTTTTTTTTTTCCTCGATTTCCTTTTTTAAACTTAGATTTTTGCGTTCTCTAAACTTGTCCTTAGCGTAAAATTTTACATTTGGACAGCCATTATTAGAATTTTCATACAGATTTATCTACTTTTTTAGTTGATCAATAGTATTTTTTTTGTATGCAATTTCGTGAGAGCGTGTGAGTGAGTGAGTGTTTTTAAACTTTCTGGATTATTCATATTTTAGATATTTGCTTGTAAATAGGGTTTTATTCGTTTTAAATTTAGGTTTTAGCGTACGAATATATTCCTCATTTCTCCTTTGGTTTTGTCTATTTGTTTTTGTCTTTTTTTTTGTGATTGCGTGTGCGTGTGCGTGGTGCGTGTATGATAGCAGATTGCACATGCGTGGCTTTCCTTTTACTTTACCTGCAACATCAAATGGCTTGCCACTCTAACTCTGCATGCCCATGTAATAGACTCTAACTCTCAAACTAATTTTATGCTCTTGTCTGAGACCAAAATGGCTAAGAATTCATCCTTCAACTCGTTTATATCCAAACTATAACTTTTTATAATTTCCGTTTGAAAGGTGGAGTATGTGCCTATTGTAACATGATAAACATTCCTATAACACGTTTCGAGAATCTCGAATCTCCTAACTTCGATGTTCTGTGCTTAAAATCTTTCTTCTTCTACTACAATATTTTTATGCTTCTGCTACTGTTCTCCTAAACAGACGATTTTCATGCCTTTTTGATTACCTTACACTTCTCACGAGACTGTTTATATCTTCTCATCCAAACTTGAGGTCCTCTATTAAAGGGATTTCAAGTGGTACACAAAACTGAATTGTTGGGTCCCTCTCGTACTGATTTAGTTGGGAGAAAGCCGAATCATTCATATCTCAACGATCTGGAGCAACTGATTAAACAACCTAACACACCTTCCGGATCGTCCCAACCGATTCTTGGACACACTTGGAATATTCTTGACTAATGTTTCACCACTAGTCCTTTCTCTCTATAAATACACCACCTTCGCTCTTCGTTTAAATCTGACCACAAACTTATATCACTTAATTTTAATACTTTCTCTCCACATCTCCATCCTGCCCATGAGGTTTTCTGCAACTTTGATGCGGGCCCGATTGGGGGGGCATTGCGTTGCTTCTACGCTAACTATAATTGAAGTGATGGCTTTGACTCTTAAGACGCTTCAGATTCTGCCGATAAAGTGGAAACTGTAATTGTAAATGGGTTGAGCAGGTTCATTTCCTTCTTGGACGTAAATCTTTTCTCCCAAAATCCATGGTTCGATCGGCTTTTTCCTGGCTATTCAGGCTAGAGACAAATGCTTATCGGGTGGTGGAAAAATTCTGCTTCTCCTATCATTCTTGCCCAATTTTCAATTCAGCTAGAAATCGTTGCCAGGATACTCTTCGACGAGCAAAAGCGGACTTCATTAAACGAGAAAATGCGCTGACCTCCTTGTTTCTTCTCCAACTGACAAATCTCTCTGGCCTCTTGCCAAAAAATCCTAAACAACTTCTGTAAATCATCCTTTCCTCCTCCTATTCGCTCTGATGAATTCTGTTTGTTTAATACTACCAACTGACAAAGGCCAATCAAGCCTCTTTGGCCTCCTATTTTCTCTAATTCAACCCTGGGCATTCCTCCTCCTCTCCTCCTTCTCCTCTCAGTGTCCTATGCCTTTACCTGTTATTTCATTTGATCAGGTGCATGAGCTCCTGAAATCTATGAACGTTAGGAAGGCGGGTGGCCCGGATGGCCTTCCTCTCCGAGTTTCGAGGAAGTGTGCTTCCGTGCTGACCCCACCTCTCGTTCAACTATATTCTCTATGCCCTCAATACAACCTTTCCCCAAGTGTTCGAAATCGCGCATAATGTCCAACCTATTCCGAAAAAATGCTGCTGCTCTGATCCTTCTAACTATCGCCCTATAGCTCTCACTTGTATTCTTTCTAAGATCTTTGAAACCTTTCTCAACTCTCACTTCTTAGATCATCTGGAATCTCTTTCCCTTCTTTCTGATTACCAGTACGGTGTTAAGGAGAGCGGTGGCAGGATGCCGTTTTCTGTGTAAATCTGAAGATCTAAGTGGCGTCCCGAGAAAACCTATACAGTAATACCCGAAGAGCTAATTCCCAAAAGTTTCTACCCTAACATAAACACCATTTAAATACGGCGACAGAGCTCTGAGATCAGAGACGGTGACAGTGACAGAAGGGACGAGACGTAAGGAGATAAAAACTCAATTAGGTTAGGCTAATACGACTAACGGCCAATCAAACTTTATGGGGAAAGGTTACGTAAATTTCCGCAAGGTTAGGTATATTTCTGAAAGATTATATGCGGATAAAAAAGATTACATATGTGACTAAAAGATAATGTATGAGGTATCTCTGCATTTATTACAGCTACTATCACAAACCAAGGATTCAAACGACAAATGAATAAGCGAACTTTGCTATATTTTTATTTATATATTTACAGATATGAGTAACTCATCTACAGAAATTGAAAAACAGAAAAGCAGTTCGCTGATTCAAATGATGTCCAACAAATACCATCCGAAGTGACACCATAAATGATGAAGCAAGATGGTGTGTAAAAAAAAAAAAAAGAATGGGATGAATGATGCAAAACAATAAAGCAATACTCAGCTTGGATTTTGTTTGGCGACCTTAATATCCCTGAGAGCTTGGTTAACTTTAGTTGCAGAATCCAAGACTGAGAAGGCTGAAGGTTTACGTTGGCTGAAGATATCCTCAGATGCAGCCAGAAAAATAAACTAAAAATCTTCTTTCAAAACCAAAATGACAGCCAAAACTAAAAAGATGGTTTTTCTACGCACAAGTTCCACCCGGAACTAAAAGTAAGGAGTTCCAACCGGAACTAAAAGTAAGGAGTTCCAACCGGAACTAAAACCTTTAGGGAGAAGAATTCATAAATAAATGAACTCAATAAATAAATAAATAAATAAATAATAAAAATAAGGAATGAAAATAATAAAGGTTTGTAATGATATTTCATAGCAAGTATGAAAGGAAACATACCCTATCGGAAGTAGGGTGTGTACTTTCCACAACTCAGGAAAGTAGAAAAACCGACAGATCTGATCTGACTTCGGATCTGATAAGGATTCCTCTCTGTATAAAGGGAAAAGTTCATTAGCGTTGCAATACGTTGGGAACAGGGCAATCATATCAAGTATGACAGGTATTGCAATACGAATACTTTAAGGCATGTTGGTGATTAAAACTCACGGTTTCAGAAATTCAATTTGTTCGTAATGGGGAGGATACTGAGATTATATCTCCCACAGATGGACATAAATCAAAATAATGAGAAAAACCTGAAACTACTTATTAGTAGAAAAACTTTCCTGAAACTTTATATAATTCCTAAAGAAGATAATTAATGCAGATGGGAGAAATAATAATTAGGTCAAAAGTTATACATATAGAACATATATAGAAATACCCCAATGTATATACATTAGGGTGGGTCATATTTGAGCAGTGGAGTGGCATAGAGCTGTCCCTTACATCCCCCCGCACTAAATTTACGCCCCCACTACCTTTTCTTAGATCTTTCGAAAGATCTGAGGAGCGCAAATCGGGAATAAGTGGCGGAGATGCGAGGGATGACCCGTATAACTTTAGAACTTTAAACCGTGGGTTTACAAGGGAAGAGAGAAGAGAGGAATCGGATGTGTCTTGCATCATATTTCTAAAACATCCCAATGAAATTCGGGTTGATGTCAAGGGATTGACCTACAAGTATTGAGAAGATCTGGAAGTTAGTTCTCGAAGATTCTATCGTTCGGCTATTGAGATCGATGATGACGAAGGTCTAGGAGAATGTTGTCTTCATCATCCACTGCTACCCTTATTGCTTGTAATAACGATCTCTGTTGGTGCTCTGGGAAGGAACGATAATGCAACCTTTCCAGCGTTATTCTTAACTCATGAGAGGCAAGTCGCTGCAGTTCGGGTAAAACATGAGCCACCTGCTGAGACGGAGCGGGAGCTGGGCTGTAGTGGTAAGCAGGGTAAGCTGGATGATAATGATTAGGGGAATACTCGGGCAGATGTGACATCGACAAATTCTGGTCTTGTTGCAGTGGAGTATTTCTGTCCCGTGACCTAGGCTGTATTTGTCCAGAGGTAGTGGTTGACGAAAGAACGACTTGCAAACGCTGCTGTGAGCTATAACTACTGTCGGTAGAAAGTTGTATCTGAGAGCGTTGTAAAAGAGGGGCCTCACCCAAACGACGTTCGATGGCGGTAGGTGTTCGGGAGGTTGATGGTGATGGTCCAGAAAGTTCAGGAAATTCCCTCTCGATGATTACCGAGCGGAGAATTCTATCAGTTTGATCACTATCTTGGTGTGATGTTGAAGGTGAAGTCAGATTTTCTTGTTCTTGTTCAGATGTTGATGGTGAAGGTGCAGTAAGAGGGTCTTGTTCATATTTGATCTTGAAGAATCCATTATATTTTTTCATAAATTGTTCTAGAAAGATCTGGCTAACATGCAATCCATCCGTAAGTAATGGAGAATCCAAGAACAATTGTTGTTTCTTGATGTATTTGGCGTGTGGAGTCACACGGTAATTCCCATGTTTGTATGGACCATAGTAGTGATTTGCTACATGGCTACCCCTGAGACAAATCTTGTCACGCCAGGTGTAGGAAGGATAGGCTAAGTTTTCAAAAGCTGTGAAAGCCTTGATGGAATGTGCTCTCATCACTATCGGTGAAAGGGAGGCATCTTCTTCGAGGTGATCAGCAAATGCGGGTCCCCATGCTCTAGTTATCCTTTTTTGGTTGAACCTATACATATCTTGTACAGGTGGTATGACGAGATACACACGAACTCTGGAGTTCTTCCTACTGGCTAGGTGAGTGATCTGATCCATTATAGCTGGTACCCCCTCGACCGAAAATTCTTGAAGTGGCCCAAAAACTGTGGTTTCTCGTTCACCGTTGGAGATAGTTTTTCGTTGCCAGGCGAGGGGTGTGAGTGCCCAGATCATCAGAAAATCAATATGTCTCGTCATTAATGCCTTCACGCGGTCTATACATTCGGGCAGAGGGCGTCCGGAACTACAGTCAGTGGTAACAGTAAGATCATATTTCTCTCTGAGAAGTCGCCGATTCTGCTGGAAAATATTCACTTGGCTGGCTCCAATTACCAATAGATGTGGCATCTCGATAGTATAACTGTAGGGAGGAGAAATATGTCGCTTTAGTTCTGCATCATGTGAGTGTAAATGTTACAATAATTTATGGTCATCTTGCTCCAAAATTTACATTTAATTTACATCCTAGCTAAAGTGAATATATTTCCTGTCTGAAGGACCAATTTATTAATATTCACTGTAATATTAACAAGCAAACAACGAGCAAGTCCATATAGTTATATTTACATTGACCATTTTTATTTCAGATATTTTTCAGTTAAATCAGTTAATAGTTAAAAATTCCATATTGTCTGATAAATTTGTTTTTCATTTACATTTTGATTTTTAATTTCGAATTGTTATAAATGTGAAAACGCTTATAAATTTCTGAATGTTTTTCAATTTATCCTTGGTAAACAATTAACAAGTATGAATTTCTGTTTGAATATTTTAGATTTTTAGATTTTAGAATAAAGTATTACATTCTTTAAGACATATATTACTTATATTTTACTTATATATTCATTAATTTGAATTTTGAAATTATTTAAATTAATTTTTTTAAATGAATGACAACCCTAGCTAAATAAAATGGAAAAATTAGTTGTGTTTGATTTTACTCTAAGTACTATTTGCAAAAATTAGTAGTGTGAACAATGAATTTTTCGAATTGCTGGTAAACTTTTATATACAGAATTAAAAGAATAAAAAGAATAAGAGATAAACGACGGAAAATGTAAGTAGGAGAAAACTCCCAAATATGTGCATAAAAATTAAAATACATTATATTACAATTATAATCCAGCAATTCAATTCATAAAGAAAATGAGAGGCAGGTTTTCAGTGAGGCTGTGACAATTATACAAGTGTAAACACTGTTGTTTATAAACTAATGTAAATGTTAAAAAAAAAGAGAAAATGAAATTTGCTCCATTGGCTCTGATTCCGGTACTGTATTTAATCTTTCCCTCTTTTATTTTCTTAACTATGCTGATTTTAATCTTCCTCAGGTCTGGCTTGCTTTAGACTTAGAGAAGAGAACAACAAAGGAATAGCACAGGAAAAGACAGAAAAGAGGGGAAGAAACAAGGCAGAGACAAGGATCACAAGAGGAAGAGAGAGAGAGAGGAACTGCGTTGGCTAGGCGCACAGGCGACAGGTCAGAATATGCACTTTCTCTTTCCTCTGCTAGCTGATTGTTAACCATTGTTAGATCACCATTCTGTAGTTCGTGTTTTTAACCACCGTAAAAGTCAGAATTGGAGATCATTGCTGTTGGCTTTTCTGGTTCCCTCTACTACTATTCTGTTTCGATTTCCCACTATCTTTGTTTCATTCACTGATTTCTACAGGAAATGAAATCGTATTTGCAGATATACGTTGGGCTAAAACAATCCACCGCGCCCTCTTCTTAGGGAATATTCCAGAGGAGTGGACATGACATTGGGCAAATCCTGCACATTACCCATGCGTCGGGTAAATGGACGGTCGGGAAAATTCGGAAGATTACTTATCTCCTCCTCATTCAATTGCAACATCATAAGGTTGCTGTCGTCCAATTGGATATTGGATGGGTCACCTGTAACTTCTCCGATTATATTATAAGCATGAGTGGGTGTTACCGCTAAAGTATACTGAAGTGGTGGTGATGATATAGGGGAAATTAATTGTGAAGCTTGGGGTGGAAAACCCAAGAATTCTGTGTGATCAGAATCACTTGTAGTATTACCGAACGTAAGACCATGTTGACTAGAAGGAGGGGAAAGTCTACTTAACACCGCAGAAGGGTCAAGATGAGAACTAGGCTTCTCCTTGAAAAACGAATGGAGGAAGGATGCTCCTGTAAAATCAATGGTGTGAAACCCAACTGCACTAGAGTCATTAGGGGTTGTGACGGAAATTGGAAGATCAGGAATGGCGGAAGCCACAGTATGGTTGGATGGTGGATGAAGAATGGACGGATACTGTAATTGTGACGGATATGCATGGGTATACAGATCATAATAGTCCATCACTGGGGTTACAGGTGGTTCAGCATAAGTTGCTGTGACAATAGGAGAAGTGCTGGACGTACTAGCATTAGCACGTGCAGTATCCTCATGGTTTTCTTCTACAATCAATGAAAGGGGAGCAGGAATTCGGGAAATATTTTCGATACTAACGGGAGTTGGTACTCGAAGGGGAGAAACTGCATGTGATATTTGGTTGGGTTGAAGGATTCCTGGTGAGATAACAGGAGCCCCTAAAACAGAAATTGAGGGAGGCGGTAAATCGAATATACATGTATTCAGCTGTTCGATTTGTTCCAGTAAAGTAGGAAGACGCGAATATGTCTCCATGGAAATGGGGTTAGAAGACGGAAGAAACCCTTCAAAATCGGGATCATCTTCTCCCTCTATAGGAACAAAATCGGATTCAGACAACTCGGACCCAACAATAGAGGATGTATCCTCCTCAGTAGTAGCATCTAAAATTTTGGTTTTGCCAAGAAGATCTTCATCCTCAACGTCATCATCTGTAAAGAATTTTTCCCGAATTTCCGGATTCCTCGACAGATATTTACGAAGATAATTGGGGATATCAATCCACCCCCGAAGATGTGTAAAATGTACCCTCTGAAGTTTTTGACCACCGGGATTGCTGATACGTCGAATAAGGTACGTAACCTTGTTAGGATTCACTTCTTCTACAATATAAGGACCTTCCCACTTGCTTTTAAATTTTTGTACAGTACTGTGTCCTGGGTTAATTACCTTCTTGGCAACTTTTTGACCCACACGGAAAGGCTTAAAGTTGGCACTGCCCTCCTTCCAATATTGTGGAAAACTGTGAGTAGGAGTGTGAGATTTCTGCAAGATGAAATCGGAGGGAGACATGCCAAGAGCGCTGTGGGAAGTGTTGTTGTAAATGAGAACCGATGCGGATAGTTCTTCATCCCAATCGGTTGGATTCTCAAGAACTAAGCATTTGATAATTTGGATTAAACTGCGATTAAAACGCTCGCAGACTCCATTACTGGCTGGATGGAGGGGGGAGGTTCTAATATGCTTAATATTGTGTTCCTGTAATGTTTGTTGAAAAGTTTGAGAAGTGAATTCTGAACCATTATCGGTCAAAATACGGTTTGGAACTTTGGGAAGGAAAGGGAGAATCTGATGTTTAAGTTTAGAAGCGACAGAAAAACTAGTTTTGTTGGGCAGGGGAACAACAGAAACCCACTTTGAAAAGTGGTCGATAAGAACCATGCAATACTTGTTACCAGAATTAGTTTTTGGAAATTGCAACAAGTCCATGGCGCAGAGGTCAAATGGGTATTCCGCTAAAATTTTTAACATAGGAGGGGTCATAATGGATGAAAAAGTTTTTTGTTTCTGGCATATCGGGCAACATCGCACAACGTCAGAAACTACCTGGTTAACCCGTGGATGCCAGAAATATTTATATATTAGTTGCAATAATTTATTCCTCCCAATGTGGGCACATGAGAAGTGAAGACCCAAGACTATGTGTACAAGGAAATCCAGAGAGATGGCAAAAAGCATTCCTCCAGACTTCGGCTTGTAATATAATAAACCTCTTTCTATAAATAATTGTGAATAATATGGTTTGTACATTTTATCAATTCTCACCCAATCCCTACTGTTAATGTTATTTTTGATCCCTTGGATGATATACCTTAAATTTTTATCGTTAGCTTGATCATTCAGAATATCGAGATCATCGATATTCGGATCATCCAACCGACTACTGATATCAGAAGAGACGTTGACTGTAAGAATCTGAGGATGAAATTGAGAACTCTTGGAGCGGTTTCCCGTGGCTATGACGATTAACTTGTTATCTACCCGATGAACCAACTCGTGTTGAGCTAGGTCGGGTAGTAATTCGTTATCCCTTAACGAACAAGTCCCTAAAATTAATGAATGTTGCATAAATTCTGCCGGAACAACAAAAAATTCAGTAGGGTGTGGTGTTGTAAATCCCCCCTTAAATTTTAACCCTAAATTTACATAATGTGCAATGGGGATTCTCTCGCTTCTGCCAAACCCACTAATAGCCTTAACACCCGCTTTCTCCGAAGGCAGCAATTTCACACATCCTTTCAACCTTTCTATCACATCAGACCTAATAAGACTCACTCCCGCACCACTATCGATCAAGCATTCATAGAAGTCTGAATTATTACCTTCTTCTATAGCCACGGAAACAATTAAAGGGTCAACATCCGCTTGACATAAATTGATGTCAATTACCATGTCGTCCTCCGAGTTCAGGAAGGTGGGAGTGTCATCAATCAGAATGTTGTTTAAGAAAGCAAGTGTGTGATCAGTAGTGTCTTTGTGAGTGTCTGGGTGTAGCATCAGAAAACTTTTATCATTATCACTATTACTTGTCGTACCACTAGAACTACTATCATCTATTGGATTTAACTGTGTATTTACCTGAAGAGCCAGCATTATGTCTGATTTTGGCGGCAACCTCCTATCCACAGAGCGGCTCAACTCTGGGGAGGATTGGAGTTTAAAGGTTCAGAATCGTTTTTGGTAATTGCTTTAATTGCTTTTGTAACACCTTGGCATTGGCCCTCGCCATGCACCAAATTACATTCGTCGCAAGGGTTAAGGTAATTGTTTGTACTTTGACCAGAGGCCTGAGGGGATCGGGACTGTGAAGAAGACCTCTGTGTTGGGGTTCTTTGTGCGTTTCGTGGTGGTGTCCTGTGTGTGCAGTTGATGCCTGCATGTGGACCTTTACAGAAAGGACACACAACACGGGTATTGGGCTGTGTTCGTGTGTGGGATGTTTGGAGAGCCCTACATTCAGCACGCACATGCCCCCTTTTTCTACAATATGCACAGATACCCAACCACCATCCATCACATGCCCAACATTTTCACAGTAATCGCAGCGGAGAGTGTTTTTGTTTTTAGGAGATTGACTGTGATTCTCTCTGCGATGTGCAATTTGTGTTTGGGATTTTGAGGTGTTTTGTCGGTTTGTATTTCTGTTATCAAGGGAATACCGACTGTTAGTGTATGTGTTATTACCTGAGTTCTGTGTTTGTTTTCTGGAAGTAGTTTTGAGAACGTCAGTCCAACCAGGAGTGACGGCATCAATTCGAATGGTTTCATTCAAATCCGTTTGTTGTTCTGATCTACTGAAATTGGAATTAGTTGATCCCGAAGGTACAGACTGTGCAGGACGACTTTTCTGGAATTCTCTATCATAGACATCGGCGAGACTGATGATTTTAGACCATGGCACACGAACTGGAGAGTCTGTTTCTTGCTGAGCAATGTATTCGTTGAGTCGTTTCTCTACATATGGTTCAAGACTGAGAAGGAAAGCAGTTCGAAGAGACTTGTGTTCTTTCATATTGAGTCCGTTGTATGCCTTTTTCGCCAGATGTTCTAAACGAAGAGCGAACATCCGAATGCTTTCACCTTTTGCTCGGTAAGCGGAATGGTACGCTTGCAATTGGTAATCGTTCTTTCTCTTCTCTTCCTGATGGTACCAAGCAAGTAGGGTTTCTTTAACCGTGCCATAATTACGGTCATCTTTAACTAAAAGGTTATACAGTGTTAGGAAGGACCCTTCTAGCTGTCTTCCTAGAAGACGCAGCCATTGATGAGGTGCGTTCGGGTAATTAGCCGAACAGTATTGCTCGAAATCAGCGAAGTAGCAAACTAGGTCTTGGTCGGCTTCATACTTAAATTTACCGGGATCAACGACCTTAACTTTCCGTGAGGTTTTGGCGATCTCGGTCAATAACATCACTGATTGAGCCAATAACTCCATTTGACGAGTCATTATATCCGAATGTGCAGGTGCAAAAATTTGTGGTGGTCTACTGTAATTGTCATTCTGAAGATTCTGTAGACCCTGAATATTCTGCTGGAACTGTTGATCCATAGGAGATGAAAAAGTATTGCAAGGAACACCTTCAACTGGTGACTAAAGGCGCTTGCACTGGTTGATAAACAGGAAAACCGGTCTGAGGAATACTATAAGTTAGACCAGTAACTTGTGTAGGAGTACTCATCACATAAGCAGGAGCACTATATTCTGGAAAAGTGGTCACTGTAGTGACTGGAAACATATCTGAATATGGAGAGTTCACTGGTGAACCCACATCTATACCAAAATCTATTAATGGTAATTTATTGTCAACAGAAGGCATAGCTGTAGTAACTGATGTCATAGTTGCAGTAACTGACGCAGGAACTGTGTTACGATAAGGATCAGTGCCTACTATACTACTGATAGTGTATGGTTGTGATTGGATACGAGAAAATTGCTCTCGCAAATTAGCGAATTCAGACCTCATGTCTGCAACTAAACCCATTAAAGGTGAATCTTCTTTAATCTCAATATCTGTAGAAACTAGGTTCGCAACTGGCATTTGACTAGTTTGACTAGTATATATACTCTTAGTATCTCTCTTTTCCTTAATAAAGGCTTGCATCTGTTGTGTGGACGGTGGTGGCGGCATTTTTGACACACTGTCCCCCTGTTGCGCATTATCCGCAGCAGAAACTCTCACCTCGTCATTCCCCCGTAAAGCAGCGTCATCCACCCCACCAAATCCCCCCAATTCCATCCCTCCGGTAGCCATCCCAATGAAATCCCTCAAAAAAAACTCTGTATTTATCAAGGGAAAAAGATTAGTTTTAGCAACGCATAAATATGATTCGTGAAATAAACTATAAATGCTGAAGTTAAATAAGGATGGTGATGATGATGAGATGAATAGGAAGAAGCTGAGGTTTCAGATAAGAGGAGACGAAAATGTCATATAATTATAACAGTAATTGCATAGATTATATAATTCCTTAAAATTATCCGGATGCGAATTTGTTGGCTCGAGAGAAGCCGAGGTCTTGCTTTCGCAACTGAATATCCGCAGAGATACTTCCCCGTTTGATTGTCTCCAGCGAAGAGTTAGGTTAAAACACAGGAAGAAGTAAACTGTATTCTATGTTTTATCTGAGAGAAGGAAGAAAGTTAACTGTGTTTTTAATGATGTGACCTAACATACGTGACGTCCCTGTTCGGGCGCCACAAAATTTAAAATTGGTGTTATGTATGTTAAGGAGAGCGGTGGCAGGATGCCGTTTTCCGTGTAAATCTGAAGGTCTAAGTGGCGTCCCGAGAAAACCTATACAGTAATACCCGAAGAGCTAATCTCAAAAGTTACCCAACATAAACACCATTTAAATACGGCGACAGAGCTCTGAGATCAGAGACGGTGACAGTGACAGAAGGGACGAGACGTAAGGAGATAAAAACTCAATTAGGTTAGGCTAATACGACTAACGGCCAATCAAACTTTATGGGGAAAAGTTACGTAAAATTCCGCAAGGTTAGGTATATTTCCGAAAGATTATATGCGGATATGAAAGATTACATATGTGACTAAAAGTTAATGTATGAGGTATCTCTGCTTTTATTACAGCTACTATCATAAACCAAGGATTCAAACGACAAATGAATAAACGAACTTTGCTATAGTTTTATTTATATATTTACAGAATGAGTAACTCATCTACAGAAATTGAAAAACAGAAAAGCTGTTCGCTGATTCAAATGATGTCCAACAAATACCATCCGAAGTGACACCATGAAATGATGAAGCAAGATGGTGTGAAAAAAAAAAAGAATGGGATGAATGATGCAAAACAATAAAGTAATACTCAGCTTGGATTTTAATTGACGACCTTAATATCCCTGAGAGTTTGGTTAACTTTAGTTGCTGAATCCAAGACTGAGAGGGCTAGAGGTTGGCGTTGGCTGGCAATATCTTCAGATGCAGCCAGGAAAATAAACAAAATAAATCTTCTTTACAAAACAAAATGAAGGTTCACTCGGAAATAAAAAATGACGAAGTTCTACCAGGAACTAAAAAGATTTCCACCCAAGATTTAAACTTTGATGTTCCACCAGGAACTAAAACCTTTAGGGAGAAGAATTCATAAATAAATGAACTCAATAAATAAATAAATAAATAAATAAATAAATAAATAATAAAAATAAGGAATGAAAATAATAAAGGTTTGTAATGATATTTCATAGCAAGTATGAAAGGAAACATACCCTATCGGAAGTAGGGTGTGTACTTTCCACAACTCAGGAAAGTAGAAGTTGTTGAAAACTGAAAGATCTGACTTCGGATCTGATAAGGATTCCTCTCTGTATAAAGGGAAAAGTTCATTAGCGTTGCAATACGTTGGGAACAGGGAAATCATATCAAGTATGACAGGTATTGCAATAGGAAACGTTTAAGGCATGTTGATGATATAACTCACGGTTTAGGAAGGAATTTAAGATGTTCGTATTTAAGATGTTCGTAAAGGGGAGGATTGTTTATGATTATATCTCCCACAGATTGACATAAAGCAGTGTAATAAAAAAATCTGAAACTACTTATTAGAAAAACTTTTCCTGAAATCTTTATAATGCCTAAAGAAGATAATTAATGCAGATGGGAGAAATAATAATTAGTTCAAAAGTTATATATTTAAAACATATAAAGAAATACCCAAATGTATACATTAGGGTGGGTCATATTTGAGCAGTGGAGTGGCCTTGAGCTGTCCCTTACATCGTCACAGACAGAAAATCCACCCTAGAGCATCATGGGACAGCGACGGACCCTCACTATGATAATTGCCAATGTAAGTGGGTGCCCATCCCTGGGTCTGTGGCCAACCATGCCCCCATACACAAAACCCCGCCATTCTCTCCTTTCATATGCACCTTTATTCTCGCTCTGCCAAACTCATCACATTTCTCTCTCCTTCAGACATTCGCTCACCGTCTCAATCCACTTTCTCTTCGTCTCCCAGCCGGCCGGTTCCCAACACATCACCACTATACATCCGCTTAACCAACCTACTATCATTCATCCTTTCCACATGACCAAACCATTCAACATACTTCATTTATTCTCTCATTTACCCCCTTTCTTTCACACCACACCACTCTAATACGCCATTCCTCTCTTTATCAAATTTTCTTCTCACACTTCAGCACACCCCTGGCAGATTGTCCATCTGAACACATTGGAATTTAGATCTATACTTTTATTCCAGACCATAGTCTCACTACCATAATAACACAGGTAACAACACCCTCATGTAAGACCCTAGCACACCAAAGGACTTATCCCTTTGCATTCACCAACGATTTAATTGCACAGCCACCTTCCTGCCATTCACAACCCTTCCTACTACACTCTGCATCGTCCGTTCCTCTCTCATCCAACATATACCCTAAATATTTAAACTCAGGACAATTTGTTCTAGTTGCTCACCATCTAACATACAACTTCACACTGAGGAGTGTCTCACCACAACCATAACCTTACTCTTATCCACGTTTACTTTCAAGCCCCTCTTACACACCCTGCCAACTCTACCAATCTTCCTCAAACTCTTCAGATTCGTCACAAAGAACCAAATCAACCGCATATAATAGTAGGGCACCCTCCACTCATCTCCATTCTCCATCATTCTAACACCATTTCCTGCCACCCCCACCTCTAATTCTTCATAACCCCATCCATATACAAATTGAATAACCAAGGAGACATAACACAACCCTGTCTCACTCCGCTATTAATCCTAAACCAATCACCATTGACACCATTTATTCTTACACACGCTTCACTATCGTCATACATACTTTTGATTCCATTCAGAAGCCTACCACCAACACCATATATCACTAACACCTGCCATAAAGCTTCCCTATTAACTCTATCATACGCCTGTTGCAAATCCATAAAACCTAAATACAATTTATTCTTTTCTTCTCCCTCATTTTCAATCATTTGTTTCAATGTAAAGATTTGATCCACACATCCTCTACCACTCCTAAACGCACCTTGTTCTTCACCAATCAGTCCTTCAGTCACTCGATGCACTCTTTCGACCAAAATACCAGCATATACCTTCCCTACAACACTCAATAAACTTATTCCCCTATAATTTCTACAGTTCCCCTTTTCTCCCTAACCCTTATATAAGGGCAATTACTGCCTCTCCAACTCTTTGGAACTAGTACCTTATAAACGCGTTTCATTACAATAAATTAACCAATCAATCACCATCTCGCCTCCGTTCTGATCATTTCACCAGTAATTTCATCTTATACCTGCAGATTTGCATCATATTCTTCAACTTTTCACTCTACCCATTACCTCCTTACTAATAACCTCATCCCCAAAATACCTATTCCTTCTTGCACCATCAAACCCACACACATTCACTATCACCTCTTCATTACTGTTAATATTGTGCAGATTTTCGAAGTGTTCTTTCCACACTCCTCTCACACCCATTTCATCAGTTACAAAAGCACCATCCCTATTCATTATTCTAAGCAGATTCCTCTTATTCTCATTCTTAACCTTTCGCTGATTTCCAGAAGAGCTTCCTATTCCCTTGTAAGTCCCCATTCATCCTCCTTCCAAACTGTTCATTTACCTCTTGTTTTCTCCTACGGATACACCTTTTAGTATTTCTTTTTTCCTCCTTATATAATTCCAAGCATCTTTCTTTGAGTCTTCATCATTTGCTTTTATTACATTCAACCACGCTTTTACCTTTAACCGCTCTCATCACCTCTTCATTCCACCATTCACTGTTAACATACTCCACTTTAGCACATCCACATACTTCCTTTGCATTACTAACAATTGCTTCCTGTCCCCAGATTTGTTTAGTATCAACTTGTTCACATTCGAACCGCTT
Organism: Trachelipus rathkii; assembly: GCA_015478945.1. Classification (NCBI taxonomy): domain Eukaryota; kingdom Metazoa; phylum Arthropoda; class Malacostraca; order Isopoda; family Trachelipodidae; genus Trachelipus; species Trachelipus rathkii. The sequence continues at coordinate 27,663 of JABUQX010023831.1, read as the reverse complement.
TAATTAGCGAGCCGCCTACATACTTATCATCTTTCTCACTTAACTTCACCTTTTTTTACCTACTATATATATATATATATATATATATATATATATATATATATATATATATATATATATATATATATATATATATATATATATATATATATATATATGTTATATAAAGATATATATATATATATATATATATATATATATATATATATATATATATTTATTATTATTTATTATTATTATTATTATTATTATTATTATTATTATTATTATTATTATTATTATTATTATTATTATTATTATTATTATTATTATTATTATTATTATTATTAATGGCTCATTGTTGATATTTTGTATTATTAGGAGTGGAAATCATCCCGTTATTGTAGATGTGAACAACCACCGATCTCCTCGAAGAAGTTGTGACGAAGACGATGGTCATCAGCATGATGATGTTTTGGATCATTCCACTCACCTTGATATATCATCGCATTCTCCATTAAGGTCTTTTCTCTTGCTTTTCGCCCTTTCTTTACATTCCGTAAGTACATCTTTTAATAATAATAATAATTATAATTATATGACTACTTGTATTCCTCTTGTGAACTGAACTTTGTAAATAAAAGCTTAAAATATAAGGCTGTAAAGTTGGTATTTCTAATTCTGAAATAAACTTTTGCCCCAACATCAACTTCAGCAACTTTTAACTCCATTATGGCAATAAAATGCTTAAACTATATTTCATCATGGCAAAGTATAAGATTGAAATGTTTTGAATTAAATCAGTTTGGCGCTCCTCGCATTTTATACCTATTTACTAAAACAACCTTTTGATTCAATAAATTTCTGTATAATATGAATTTTGGCTTCTAACTTTTAGCAACTGATGTCATATTATAAGCAAAGGAAAGAAAATTTTTTTTAATGTTTAACGTTAAACTTTTACTGGAAGTAACTTAACATAACCTGACTCCAAAATTCCTTTCTCCTTTAAATTATGTTCAACTCTTTTCAAACAATAATAATCAGTTTTATAATTGAAATTTTAACCTCAAGTGAGTGTGATTTATGATTTCATACTGCTACCTTTTTATTAGTACGAGGTACAGTGTTTTTAAATGGCTCGTCTGCATTTATTGCCGAGTCTGAACACAGTTGTTATTTGAAATGCGTAAATAATGGGTTTACTTCAACATTTTTGAGACATTTTCCAGGATAAACCCAAATAATTTGTACACAGAATTGTTAAACAAGTTCTGCTGACTGTTCAATGCTTATTTATATTCATTTTATTTTTCTACTTTAGTTTCTCTCTTTGTTTTTAGGCCCTTAACCTTTGGGCAGTGAAGACTTGTAGCATAAAAGCAGGTTCGAAATTATTATATATTAGTATATATATATATATATCTTATTATATTATTTGCTTATTATATATATATTATATTTTATATATAATATATATATTATATTTTAAAATATAGATATATAGGCTACTATATATGATATATATATATTATTAGCTTATGATATATAGTATATATATTATATATATGAATATCTAATAATATATATATAGGATAATAATATAATTATTATATTAGTATATACACTATATATAACATATTAAGACACACCCCCTCTACGATAACACCTACAGGAATCCCTAATACTTCTACCTTTGTTGTAGCGGGGGAGAAGGGTTCCATCGTCTGTCTTGCGTGTCGTAGTCGACTAAGGGGGTGGTAGTTGGTGGCTCCTACTACCATCTTTTCTTGCAGGGTATTGCTTAATGCATGGCCTCGGAGAAGTCTGTACGGCCGTAAACGACCTTCTAAACTTTCGGGCGAAATTGCATGTCGCTTAGGTCATGGGAATTCAGAGGTATGTGAGGAGAGAGGGAGAGTTGATGGATGTATTTAGAAAGGCAAATTTGATTTGCTCGCTGGGACGGAAATAAAGATGAGAAAAGGTGAACTTAAGTGGTGTGATGTGAAACGTGTGCGTGTGGTGTGGAAGAGAATGAGAGAGAGGAAGGAGTTGCATTTGATGAAGTGACCTGTCGTTGAGTGGTAGACTGTGATTGTGTGGTCTAAGAATTCTATGTTAACATTTAGTTTGAACGTCAAGGTATGTTGGTTGACGTACGGTATGGATCATCTGGGAACGTTGAAGGAGTTCGATTTTTTGAATAATACTGATGATGTTGGAATGGGTGACGTAGGGCTTCAGAGATTGATAGTTTGGGGACTGATGGATGGATAAGGTGTCAAAAAGGGATGGTTAAAAGGTGTTTTGGGTGGCGGGGATGGAATGGTTAGGGAAGGTTGATTGTTCAGTGAAGAGAGGTTCGTTGTGTAGTAATACTTTCTTTTAACACAAGAGTATCCATAAGGTATTTACTAGAGTTGGCTGTAGTAGGACTTGGTTGAAGTGAAAGTAGGAGTGAGTTCGGTTGGGAAGAAGGATGTCTGAAGATTCGTGTGTTGGATGTTACATAGTCGGGGTTTGGAATGGATTATCGGATCATTCTGTTGTTCTATGTAAAATTAAGTTAGTGGCGGCTTGGATGGAGAGGAAGGTTCTACGAAAGGAAGTAGGTAAAATAGGAGATTGTTTGCAAGAGTAATAGATAAGTATGTAAGCGCTCGCTGAGTAACGGCCTGAATTGTGAACAGTTATCAGCTCGGCAATATCGGGGAAATGAAGGAGCGCATTGTCGTAGTGCAAAGGAGTGTGTGGATGTAGCTAAAAGAGAAGTCAGAATGTTACAGGACTGGTGGAATGAGAGGGATGAAGCGCAGTTAAGGTCAAAAAGAGCGTTGGCGTGGAATGTACTAGAAGCAAATGATGAATGATTCAAAAGAAAAGATGCTTTGGATTATAGTAAGGAGAAAAGGAAATACTCAAGTTGACTCTACTAGGAGAAAAGAGTAAATGAACCGTTTGGAAAAAGGATGAATGTTGGGCCTTGCAAGGGAAATAGGAACTCTTCTGGAAGGGAAGCGCGAAAGGTTAAGAATGAGATAAGGGAATCTGCTTAGAATAATGAATAGGGATGCGTGCTTTTGTAACTGATGATATGGAATGTGAGGGGAGTTGGAAAGAACACTTCAAATCTGCACAATATTAACCAGTATGTGAGGTAGTGATGTGTGCGGTTTTGGATGGGTGCACAGAAAGCGTAGTATTTTGGGGCATTGGCGGTTATGTAGTAAGAGGAAAGTATGGGATAGGGTGAGAAGTTCAAGACGGGTAATCTGAGGTATAGATGAAATTAGCTAGTGAATGATCATGAGCGGGCGAGATGGTGATTTGATTGGATTTGGAAGTTGTGTATAAAGGTTTATGGGAGTAATAGTTCAAGGGAGTTGGAGGGGCGGTAATAGTACCTGTATTAGGGGTTAAGGGAATGGAAAGAGGAACTGTTGAAATGGCTATATGGGAATAAGTTTAGTTGAGTGTTGTAGGGAAGGTTATGCTGGTATTTTGGTCGAAGGGAACGTCGAGTGGCTGAGGACTGGATTGGTGAAGAACAAAGGGTATTTAAGGAGTGGGAATAGAGGATGTGTGGATCAGATTTTACATTGAAAATGATTGAGGAAATGAGGGAGAGAAGAATAAATTGTAATTTTAGGTTCTTATGGATTTGCACAGCGTATGATAGAGTCTAATAGTGAGCGTTATGGCCGTGTTAGTGATTGTGGTGTTGTGTGGCTTCTGAATGGAATCAAAAGTATGCTATATGTCGATAGTGAAGCGTTGTGTAAGAATAAATGGTGTCAATGGTGATTGGTTTAGGATAATAGCGGAGTTAGGACAGGGTTGTGTTATGTCTCCTTGGTATTCAATTAGTTCATGGATTGGGGTTATTGTGAAGGAATTATGACGGTGGGGATGCAGGAATGGTGTTGAATGGTGGAGAATGGAGTTGAGTGGAAGGTGCTCTACTATTTATATGCGGATGATTTTGGTTCTGTGGGTGGCGAATCTGAGAGAGTTTGAGCGGATTGATAGGAGATTTGGCAGGGTGTGTGACAGAGGGGCTTGAAGTAAACGTGGATAAGCGTAGGTTATGGTTGTGAGTGCGAGGACAGTTCTCGGTGTGACGTTATGTTGAGGTGAGCAGCCTAACAAGTCTGAGTTTAATATTTAGGTAATGTTGCCATGAGTAGGGACGATGCAGAGCTGTTGTAGGAGTTTGTGTATGAATGGCGAGGAGGTGCTGTCTGCGATTAATCCGTTTGGTGAATTGCAAGGGCACTCACGTCATTGGTGCTGCTAGCGGTCGTACATGCAGGGTATGTTGGTACCTGTTGTATGTATGGTGTTGAGACTATTGGTCTATGATAGAGTATAGATCTAAGTTCAATGGTGTTTCAGAATGGACTCTTTATTTCTCTTCGGAAGAATTTGATGAAAGAGAGGGAATGAACGTATTAGAGATCGGTGTGTAGTGTAGAAGAAAGGGGTAATGAGAGAGAATAAATGAAGTATGTTGAGATGGTTTGGTCATGTGGAAAGGATGAAATGATGTATGTTGGTTAAGCGGATGTCATACGTTGGTGAGTGTGTGGGACGACCGGATGGGAGACCGAGAGACAGTGGATTGAGTCGGTGGAACGAATGTCTGAAGGAGGAGAAATGTGAGTTTGAGACGAGATAGGAAGGTGCATGATAGGAGGAATGGCGGGGTTTTGTATGGGGGACATGTTGTGGCCCACTGGGCCAGGGGATGAACCCTTACATTGACGATCTTACATAGTGATGCTCCGTCCCATGATGCTCTAGGGTGGGATATTTCTGTCTGTGCGGCTCTCACTAATAGGTATAGAAGGGCGTAAGGCTGGGCTTTCTTTTCGACGTTGTCATGTTCTCCTACTGCTTTTCTTTTCCAGTGCTTGTAGCGCACCTTGTTATATTAAGACGGGAAAGGGGCAAGAAAGAAAGAAAGACTAATATATATATTTAGATACTATTATATATTATACTATATTATATATATATAATATAATATTATTAGCGTGTTGCACATACCGATACAAGTACTTCCACAGTTTTCAGACCGATAGGAATTTTTGCTTTACGTATACAGATACCGAGACTTTTCCCTCTATAATATATATATATATTATTAGTATTACTCCCATTATTTATATATATATTATTCTTATATATAATATATATATTATTATATAAATATATATTTAATATATATATATTTGAATTATTAATATATCATATATATATTATATATATATATTTTTATATATATTAGTATATATGATAATATTATATTAAGTTGTCACCACAACGTAAATTCGCAGGTATTGACAGCAGATCAATTCGTTGAAGTGAGAGATTAATTGTAGCAGGAAACCACTGATGATGGAAGGGAATCCACAGAAGCAGAAGGTAGGCTTAGAGAAGCGAGACTAGCCTGGAGCTCACGAATAGTCACACAAAACCATGCCGCAGTAGCACCCTTGTTTACGAGGTCGACGGCGTAAAGTTGGTGGTACGCGAGTGATTAGTTCCCTCGAGCACTGCCGATGCGATATGTTAGGATATGACTTATGATCTCTTGTGTTTAGGAGATACAAATATCTCATTTCCTCACAGAAATCAATACTTCCTACCTTTCTTTTCTCCCGACACCCAAAGCCACTATTGCCACCTTTATATTAATCACCTACAACATTTAGTCGCCCAAACAACTCAATTCTAAAACCCTCTTCACCCATCCGAACTCAATCAGATATCCGCCGAAAATTGCTTCTTCACATTACCTCAAATGCGATCATTATGTCCAACTCACACCACACATACCTTTGATCTTTATCAACTTTAAATTTACCATAGAATTCTAGTACTCCACCCAAAAAAAATTCACCAGTAGCTCTTTGCAACAGGTCACTCATTAGAATTGCAACTTCTTCTTCTTCTTCATTCCACTATGCCACCAAACCACTCATTTTCACTGTTTCTTTCATCTTGGTTTCAGTCAACAATTCCAATTTACCCTTTCTCATTACAAACATCACCTTTCTCCTCTTCAATTTATTCTACTGCATTCATGTCCCATGCGATTCATACAATTATTCGATAGAGTAGGAGGTCACCTTATGGCGTTCAACCTCGTTGAGCAGCATATACATTCCAGCAGGATAAGTGGTAGTGGGCAGCCAATCCCACTACCACTGTCCCTTTTGGTCGCTTCTCGACACTTCAGAAAACACTATGGGCAGATTCTTTTCCCCCATGCGTTTAGATATAACTGAGTAGTGTCTGTAGATGTTCTAGAAGTCCGGCGGTGACGGAGTTAAGTATGTGTATTGGTATGTGATAAAAGGTAGTATCTGTAAGATACTGTCTAAGAATGCGGTGTGGATATGAACGCCAAAGAGAAGCCTAACCATTAGGCATGAAATGTCTCTGGGAGTCCTACATTACACTAAGCAAAATGGGAGTAAATTTCATCACTGTCGGTGCACTTCTCTTTATCTTATAATATATTATTATATAATACAATGCTTTAATAAGTATACATTATATATATATATACTATATATTATATATTATATATATTAATATTATATATATTATATTTATATATAAATATATATAATATATATATTTCTTTTCATCTAAATAAAGTCAAGACTGGGCGTAAGGTGCGTACATGCACGGAAAAAAAGCAAGTAGAAGAATATGACAAAAGTCGAAGAAAAGGAAACTGATGCCCTCCTGTACATTAATTAGTAAACACTCGTCGCAGTCAGAAATCCACCTTAGAGCACGGGGCCGCGACGGACCCCCACTATGGTTAATCGTCAATGTAAGGTTCATCCTTGGCCCAGGTGGGCCACATCCATGCCCCCATACAAAACCCCTCTCTCCTATTATGCACCTTATTCTCGACTCTGCAAATCACATTTCTCTCTTCGAGGCATTCCTTTACTGACTCAACCCACATTTTCTTCGGTCCTCCAGCCGGTCGGTTCCCAACACCTCCGCACTAGTGCCATCGCTTACCAACGAACTATCTTCATCCTTTCACTGGACCACCATCCTCACAAAACTTTCATCGATTCTCTCGTTTACCTTCCTTCTTCACACAAAATTATAGTCGTACATTCCTGCGTTTATCATTCTTCTCACACTAGCACGCCCCTAGCATTGTCATCTGAACACATGAACTTTAGATCCATATACTAATTATCCAGACCATAGCACTCGCACTACTCTATACATAACGCACAGGTAGCAACTACCCTCTTGCAGCTCTGACACTCAGACTTATACTTATTATTACTTATATATATACATATATACTATATAATATTATATATATTATATATATATATATAATATTATAATATATATATTATATAATATGATATTATAATACTATCTATATTATATAATATATTATATAATATAACACAATGTAATATAATAAGAATTATAGATCTAAAGGTTCAATGATGTGTTTCAGCATGGAATCTGAAGGGGTTAAGGTGTGACAAAGAACTTGATAAATGAGGAAGAAAGCGTATTAGAGAGATGATGTGGGGTGAGAAAAGGCAGGTAAATGAGAGAATAATGAAAGTTACGTTTGAGCATGGTCTGGCATGGGAAAGGAGGAATGGATTCGTTGGTTAGCAATGATATCGTGGTGAGTGTGTTGGGAACGACCGGGGAGACCAGAAGAAAAGTGGATTGAGTCAGTAAAGAATGTCTGGAGGAGAGAATAAAGGTGCATAATGGAGGGAATGGCGGGGTTTTGTGAGGGGTATGGTTGTGCCAACTGGGACAGGAATGAACCCTAACACTTGCGATATGCGCATATGAGGTCCGTCCGGGGCGCGGGGGGTGTCGCCGGTTTTTTTTTTTGGGGGGGGGGAAAGCTTTAGGGTGGATTTTTGACCGCGACGACGGTTCACTAATGCTATAGAGGGGGTTGCGGGTAAGGCTGGGGCTTTGGTTTGTCGACTTGTATATTTCTCTACTACTTATCTTTTCCGTTATGTCACGCACCTACCCCCAGTCTTGGGGATAAAAGGAGATGATATTAATTTTATTAATATATATTTATATATCATATATATATCATAAATCATATATATATATATATTATATATTATATTATACATATTCTATATATGAACTATATATACTTAATATAATATATTATTATAGTATTAGTATTTTATATATATAATTTATTTTATATAATGTATTTTAGTGTGTTTGATGGAATGGCGAGTTTGAGGATTACAAGACGGACATTGAATATGTTTTCTTTGTTTATGGTCAGTTATATTTCCAAAAGGACATTGGCTTTATCATTGAGTATTAACATGGTCCAGTCAAAGCTCTCTATTAAGCAAGTAAGTGTTTTTTTTATTGTAATAGTAGACAAGTAGTAATTATATTTTAAGGTTGTGTTGCAAAGATTAAATCTGTGATGGTTGGAAGAACAGTACAAGTGAGTTTATAAAATGAAGATATGTACATAGTTCACATTGTCAACTTCATATTTATGGATGGTTAGAAGTGTAAAAGTCTAGTTCTATATTTATTTTATGAATATTTTCATGGGCACAATGATGATGTATGAAGTTATTTTTTTTTTTTTACTTGTACTGTTACCGTCAACCACCATAGATATATAAATCGCCTTTTAAAGGCGCCACCTAACCCTCCCATATTTTTTCTGTAGTTTTTAACCTAAACATTCTCAAGATATATGTCAGTATGAATATACGCCTATTATTAAACCAGTGTGGGATTTAGTTTGGGGTGAAGAGGCCTAAATCCCTTTTAAAATAAGTGACCCCATCTATTAAATTTACAGGCGAGGTTGATTATTTATCGTGAATTTCAATAAGCTTTTATAATTGTTTGTGTGTGTGTGCGCGTTAACGTCCGTGCGTGTGAGGGTGTGTTTGGGCGCTTGTACGTGCGGTTGTGTGTGTGTGTGAAAATTTCGCTCAGTTATAGATATTGCAAAATTCCACATTGAAAGGGAAATCGCATGAGAAATTTAGCTATTATTACATTAGCTTACTATTCTTTCTGAGATGCATAGAAAATTTTTTTTTTAAATTTCCTCCCATCTATAATCTAATATTAAATTTGTTTTTCACTTTGATACTCGTATATTTTCTCTCCTACGTTGTTCATGTGGCATTTTTTTTTGTACAAGTCCCAAAGACTATACATACCATTGATGACTATTTTCTAGGTTTATCACGCCTTTTGCTTGGAACCATATTTATTTTTACTGCAAATCCCTATTCTTGATGAATAAGAAACCATATTACAAGTATTATCATTATTTTTTATTACCAGTTTGATAAGAAATTTTTCTGCCGTTACCCATATATTCACCATAAATTAATTTGGTATGTTGCTTAATGACAAAGGCAAATCTTTGTTTTGCTAGATACTTTTTGTTGATTTTTTGGATTGTGATGATTACAAATGTCATTATGCAGAAAAAATAAATTTGAAATGTACAATCGTACATTTTTAGCATTTTTAAAATAAATACAGTATATGTCAACATAGAATATATATCTCAGGCTTTCGTGTGAATCAGCCGATTTAGTCGTGGAGCAAAATATTTATTTAAAATATCAGCTTTGTTTAAAACCAATATTGTCTGTTCCAATACATCTGATATTAATCAAAAAAAAAAAAACTACTTGCGCCTTACAATTCATTAGTAAGAATTGTTATAATGCTTTTAAACCAGTCAAACTAAGGCTTATTGCAAAGTATGGACATTTTAATGTCTTCACCGAATGCTCTTTAATGTTTAATTTCAAAAAAGAAAAAAAAAAAATGAGTCTTATTAATTATATGGACAAGGATTAACAAAAACAAAATGAAAAGTTTAGAACGTAAGTATCTATTTATTAATTTTCTCCTCATTACCAATGCAGAAGGAAGCGTTAACTAATAATTGCCTATATAGTTTTCCCTTGCCTAATAAAAAAAATCATCCTTACAATTAAAGAAACACAATTGCAACAGAGCGTAGTTTCGATCAACAGCCTCTGATAAGTTTATAATTTTAACTTATTGCTCACTTGTTAAATCTGTGTCTACATCTAAGTTGAATGTTTTCCCCTTCACGACGTGTTTATGTGTTATTTTAAATACCACTGGTTCATCTGATTTATACTATACCCAATCACTATATATATATATAATATGCTTAGTGGTGAGTTGTCAACATTTTAACCACTGGTTCTCTGCTTAGTCGTAAAGATTAACTGCCTGTTCATTTTCTTATCATAAACAAAAAAGCTCCTGATTCCTGAAAAATATTAACTACCTGTTCTCGCGAACCGTCTCCATCTCACGATGAGGCCACAAAATTCCCCACTGTCCCCATATAAAACGAGTCAAGTTCCGTATAAATTAGGACTTTCTCCGGCCGAATATTTTTCCTTATTTCTTTTTTTATTGTCTTGAATACTTTTAAACTTGTGTATTTGCTATTCAACTATCAAATATTTATTAATTTATATAATTTTGAGCAACCTGGAATAAATTTTGTATTGAATATCTAATAGTAAATTAAACTTACTTAAAATAAACTGGCAATACATTTATTTATTTTCATTAGCAGGAAATATTGTTTTAATTCAAACGTCAATAATCTACTTGTGCTTCTTACAAGTAATTGAAATATGACAGTTTTGGGATCAAGCGAACACATTAAATCATTAATCATCTTCATCTTATTTTCAATTCAAGGTAAAACTAAACTAACAAATACTTTATACTGAAGTTTAACATATTATTGCATCATTGCATGTTGAACTGCTTTTTCCTTTTACTGAATAATAATCATTTACTCCTTGCATTTATAATTATTTCACATATTCTTTTGCTCTGAAACCATGGCAAATGATTGTGGCAGGTAATTAAGGCTAGCTACACACAAGCAACTTCCATTTGACATTCATAAATTTTATTTATATGGAACTAATTATTGTTAATTGTTAAATTGAAAGTGCAATTTTTTTTTTTAAATATATAAATCTAAATATTTTGTAATTTTTGTAATGTATTGTTCTTGAAAGTAATCTCGTTCATTAGGTATAATGTGTCATTGTTTACAAGAGGCATTGGATAAAAAGTAGAACTGGACTCTGTTTTGTTGTTCTAATGAAGTTTGAATAGACTTAGATTCACATCATCATTCCGAGTGACTGATGTTGATGTGAAACTAGCCTTAATTCTTCTTTAATTTGACCAAGACCACCTGTACATTAGCGACCGACAGTTTTGTATGTGACTACGCCCGTCTGTGTTCGAATTATCAAAAATTATTAAAAAAGAAATTTGTTTTTAAATTTGAGTGACAAATCCTTTTGGTCATCTTTAATTCTTTAATTTTAATTTCAATTTATTTTAATATCTTCTTCTTCCTTTTTATTTCCCAAGATTGGGAGTAAGGTGCGTAGCATGCATCGGAAAAGAAAAGCAGTAAAAGAATATGACAAAAGTCGAAAAGAGAAGCAGACTTACCGCACCTCTGTACCATTAATTAGTGAGAACTCGTTGGAGTCAAAAAAATCACCTGAGCTTCATGGACGCGGATGGACCACTCAACCACTATGGGAGATCGTCATGAAGGGGTTCATCCCTGGCCAGGGTGGGCCCACACCAACCCCTCCAAAACCGCCATTTCACTCCCTGTATACACCTTTCTTCTCGCTTACCAAACTCATTTCTTTCCTTCAACATTCGTTTATGATTCATTCCTTTTCTCGGTCTCCCAGCCGGTCGGTGCCCACCCACTCACACTATACATCCGCTTAAACCAAGATATCTGTCATCTTCCCCACGACCCAACAGTCTCAAATACTTCATTTATTCCTCGTTTACCCTCTTCACACACACAACTCTCTAATACTTCGTTCCATCATTTATATTAATTCTTTCCACTAGCTGCCCTATTTTTTTGCTATAAAGATAACTTGCAATAGCATCTCTTACTTCTTTTCCAGGACCATTATTTCCAGCGCTAACATGAACCAGTTTCCAAAAAAAAAAACAACATTTTTAATTACCCTTCACTTGGTAAGGGAAAAACCTAGCCATCAGAGCCTTAGTCCTTTAGTTCACAACGACTTATTGCACAGCACCTTCTAGCCATTGATAAACTTTCCCTACACATCTTGCATGCATTCGTTCCCTTCTATTCACAGTCATAGACCCTAAATATTTAAACTACTAGTTATAATAGATATACTATCTATATATCTATATATATATATATATATATATATATATATATATATATAAAGATATATTATCTTTATTATAATCTTATATGATTCTTTCTTTCATTACCCACCTTCTTTCCCAGACTGGGAATAAGGTGCGTACGAGCATCGGGAAAGAAAAAGCAGAGTGGAATATGACAAAGTCGCAAGAAGCGAGCCTACCGCCCTCACTGTTACCATTAATTAGTGCAAATCGTCACAGAGAGAAATCCACCCTAGGAGCTTCATGGGACCGCGACCCGAGCCCTCACTACTGGAATTTCGTCATGTAAGGGTTCATCTGGCCAGGTGAGCACAACCAGCCCCCATACAAAACCCCGCATTCTCTCCTACTCATGCACTTTATTCTCGCCTCTGCCGAAACTTTCTCTCCTTCGACATTCGTTCACCGATCGATCCACTGTTCTCTTCGTCTCCAGCGGTCGGTTCCAACCATCACCACACCTTACATCCGCTTAACAACCGACTATCTTCTCCTTCCAACCATGGACAATCCATCTCAAATACTTGCATTAGATTCTCTCATTACGCCTTTCTTCACACACACACTCACCCATAATGCTTTCATCCTCATTTTATTAATTTTTCGTGCACACCTAGCATGCTCCTAGATTGTCCATCTGAACACATGAACTTAGGTCTATACTTCTATTCCAGCCCATAGATCTCGCACTACCATTACATAACACAAGGCTGTAACACCTACCCTCCATGATAAGGACCTAGCACATCTCGAAGACTTAGTCCTTTACTTCACGCAACGATTCTTAATTTGCACCAGACCTTCTCCATTCACCAACTTCCTGCTACACTAGGCATATCGTTCCTTGCTCACTCCAACACATTCGGCTACATATTTAACTGGACATTGCTCCGACAGCTGCACCTACGATCACATAACGTGACGACACTAGGGATGTCCTACTCAAACATAACCTTTCTTATTACGTTTTATTTCAAACCCTCTTTACATACCTGCAATCTCGTTCTACCAATCTTCTCAACCTTCTTAGATTCGCACACGAACAGAATCATCGACATACGATCTATTATTTATATAATATATAATAGCTATATATAAATATACATATATATCTATCATATCGTATATAATTCTTAGTACTAGTAACTATGTTGTTGTCTGTACGGAATCACTCATATATTAATATATATAGAAATATATTATGTTAAGATATATATTATACTATATTAAACTTTATATATCAATGTATATAGAATATAGTATATATATATATATATATATATATTATATATATTAGTTAATTAATTCTTTTGCCATTTTTGAAACTGGCCAAGTTTCATACAGAAAAAAAACTCTCTCTAGTGTGACTAGCCTTATAAAAACTTATTGTTTGATAAAAATTTTAAATTTGATTATATATAAATTTAATGGTTTTAAAAATCTCTTATTAATCTCTTTAGTAATCTCGCGTTTATTATTACTCTCTTATGGTTTTAATAATCTCGCGTTAGTTATTATTCTCGTATGGTTTTTAATACTCTCTTATCTAATGTTATGTCTTCAGTCTCTTTCATGCTTGTCACTTTAATAAGACTACAAAGCTTATTTATAATTTTTGTGAATAATGAAAAGAAAGGAACCAACCTATATTTTAATGTTAATGGGATGGTTCCTTTTTGCATAATCACGTCCAAATGTTAATTACTTAAAGCGAAGTATCCAGTTATTTAATAAATCATCTCTTGCATCCTTGTAACAATTTACTTATCTCTTATATTTAAGATCATTGTACCTTTTGATAAGGCTACAGAACTATTAAAGAAATGTTCCTATCTCTTTACCTCTAGGGAGTGTTAATAATAATAATAATAATAATATATTATAATAATAATAATAATAATAATAATAATAATTTGGAATTTACATAAATATACTAGGTGCACAAAACAAACAAATTATCTTTTAAATCTCTTTTATGTTTTTAAGTTTGTTTTGATGATCGATGATAAAAAAACGATCTTCTAATATAGATGTTGAAAACCTTCCATTAGCATTAATATATTTGTGCTATTGAAACTATTCATCTTATTTATTTTATTGAAACATTTTCCTTATTCATTTATGATGATGGCAATTTGGTCCTTCAGATAATGTTAGGAAATCTTCCTTTTGTTTAACGGCACCAATTGGCCTTGCTATTGGGATTGGAATTATGACTCTTAAGGACAGTGTAATGACCACACTGCTATCTGGAATTCTTCAAGGTTTGGCTTGTGGAACATTTCTGTATGTAACATTTTTCGAGGTAAGCTTTTATTATCATTTTTTTTTATGTATAATTGAATTTGAATGAGAGAGTTTCTGTACATGTTTAATTGCATGTACATCTACAGTTCAGTTTTAAAATTATCTTCAGTATAATTTTGATTTATGCTTATTATTGATTTATTTTAAACGCTGATGTTCTTGCATTCCCAAGATTTCTGGTGCTTCAATTTATCTTACTACTTAGCCTCAATCATCCAGCTGCTGCCCAGCACGTTCCTTTTTATGCTAATAATAAAAAACATTTCAAAGAAATTAAAGAATTAAGTTTATATCGCATTAAACATTATAATTTGCATAAATAAATTTTTGTGTTAGAAAATTCAAAAATATATTTAAAAAATATATATATTAATTTGATGAATGGGAATTTTCTTGTACAATTTTTCTGCTTATAATTTAAGCCTGTTAAAATACCTTTATTTTACTAAACTACTTTCTTTGCTTATGAGAATATAAGTAAATACCAATACCTATTTTTTAAGGTTATATGAGAGGTTACTGTGTAATTCTTTTGTTCTTCTTCTTCAGGTTCTTCCTCACGAAATGAACAGTGGTGGACAAAGACTCCTTTAATTAATTTTTATCGTCTTTGCGCAGGCTCCGCCCACCGTCAGAGTTATTTAAACATACAGTAACTGCGGGGTTGAAACAGAAGCTAATATATATATATATTATATAATAATAATATCAATATATAATATAATAATATTAATTACGTATATTTAATATATATATATTATACTTATATCTATATACATACTCATATACTATAACATACGTTATATTGATGGGCATGCTCTGTCGAGTATCGGCATTAACCAGCAGTTTTTACTGCATCGGCATCAGATCGCATCATAAATATTTTTGCATCGTCCCAAATTTTTTTTTTCTTAATTGTATATTTTCAAAATATTTAATATTAATTTTTTTCGTTTTAGTTTTTATTATTGTATATATTATGCTATATATTTATATAGCTATACTATATTATATATATTTAGCATTCACTATATATATATTTACGTAATATATATATATACTATATATTGTATTATATATATATAATATATACTATATAGATATATTTGAGAAGGTTATTATTTTATTTTTTTTGGCATTCTGAACTTTATCAGTTTTTTTTTTAATTTATTTGAATCTCAAATCTATTTAGTAAGAGATATCTGATCAAAAAAGGTTACAACTTCCTCTGGATTTTAATGGATCTAACATTGCATTAATCTGTTTTAATTTATATATATATATATATAGATATTATATATATAGATATATATTTATATTATATATATTATATATATATATATTTACTATCATAATACTATATCTAAATTATTATAGTATATAGTAGAATGTATCTTATTAGGGCTATACTGAATTGGCTGGACTGGCTTCAGCCGCACTCATGGCTGATGCGTGCCGAGTGGCTTGAGCGCATGGCTGGTGGTTGTGTTTAGATTGATATATATATATATATATATATATATATATATATATATAATATTATATATATATCATATCTCTATGTATTATATTATATATAATATTATATAATATAATTCTTATATATAGTATATATATTACGACCTGATTGAGATTCGAAACTTATACTGCTTCAATGAAAGCGAGAAATCTTTCTTCTCGTGCGTATTTTTTAAAAAATAAAAATTGCGCTGGAAATTATTATAAACCACTTAAAGCTATTATGGAAAAAAAATGTTCACAAGACTGTTAATTATAAAATTATTTTATGAAGGTCTTATTTAACGCTACATACATATGTTATGTAACGTTATGTTATGTTAGGGTTAGTTAGTATACCTAACCTACCTTACAGGATCAATCCCATTCCAAAAGAGGCTGCACGAAGAACACTGGATTAGCAATTATGAAATTTTTATTTTTCAAAATATGCACGAGAAGAAGTTTCTCGCTTTCATGAAGCAGTCATAATTTCAATATAATACTAATATATATATAATATTATAATATATATATATTTATATTATATATATATATTAATATTAGATATATATATACTATATATATATAATATACTTATGATATCAACATATATGAACTATATTATATATATAAAGTCTATTATTATAATATATATTATATATTATAGTTATCGTATATATACAACGCGAGCCCTGCTGCTGAGCACTTGTAACGCATGAACAATTCAGTGCACGGTTTGTCTGATGATGTGTGTTTACCCTCAAACAAAGACGTGTATTTATGCGTGTTATTTCATATAGAGTCTTGGGTGTGTGTTAACGTTTGCATTGGTTGGGTGGGTTCTTTTGTGCTATTGAATGTATGGGTGTAGACATTTGCGTGTATAGATTAGCTCTTTAACAATTACAAAGGTGTATGTATAGTGTGTGTGTGTATTGTTCTGAAAATACAAAAGTTGCATGAGTTCGTACTTCGTGTATGTATGTATGTATGTATGTATTATGTATGTATGTGTGACTTCGTGTATGTGTGTGTGTGTTTTAACGTGTTAGAGCGTCATAAATAGAAATACAAAACTTTTATTTATTATTTATTAAATTGGAATTAATTTCTTAAGTAAATAAACTGGTAACTTAAATATCATTTATGTAAATCAATTAATTGTATTGTATTTGATTTTCAAGTTTCTTAAACAAGTTTACATATTATTTCATTGCTACATTTTCTTACACAGTGTTCTTTATAATTCTATCTTTTCATACAAGCTACTAAACATTTTATTTTTTTATTTGATATTATTAGAAAAAGGTTCAACATTTCTTATTAGAAATAAGTATGTGGTTCTTCACTCAGTTGTGAATAAAAAATAAAAAATAATAAGCTTGAGACCATGGGAGAATTGGGATCGATTTTTATTCTTTCGCAATTGTCCTTTAATAATCGCATACATTGAACTAAGAGATGAAGATTTAAAACTTGCGTAAGTAAAATGATTAGCAAATTATACATTGTTTATCAGTCTTTTTATTTTGGTAGATCTTGGGGTGTGGAAATATACTTGTATGCAAACTCAAATTGATCTGTTCTCTATTTCTTCCTTTTCTTGGGTTACAATGTTAATTAAATCCAATAATATAATGGAAATTTTTATATAGTTTATGTTAATCCTCCGATGATAATCAATTTCAAATGAAACTTATTGGTTTATTATTGGTTATTGGTTTTCGTTACGATATAGCTTATATTACAAATGACAAAATTCTCCTTTGCTGATGAAAAAAAAAGGAAAACTATATTAGTAGAAAGGGGATATTCTTCTTCCTATCTCTCCCACTAAGTTTATATTTGCACTTAATTCATCACTTTATTCTCAAGTATTGGATGGGTTTAGCATTAGTAAAGGGAACTTGGCTGGGGGTATAAAAACATAATAAGTATTATATATCCACATTTATGTGAATATGCGTATAATTTGCACCCTGTGTTCATTTTTATTTTTTCGGGAATATTAAAATAAAATGCAATATAAAATAAAATCTTAAAAATTTAGCGGTTATTAGAAAGGAGTTGAGTGTGTTATTGAGGAGGAGAACACACACCCAAAAAAACTGGAGAGACTAGGTAAGCGGCAGGAGAAGGTGGGATTTCAACAAGTGATAAAGGGATAATGGAAATAGAGGGGGAATTGTAAAAATTAACAGGTAAAAAAAAATTTGGTATTTAAATTACAATTTTTTTTCCAGTTTTTTACCCCCTGGAATTCCGATGACAATCCTGAATTGGAGATTTGGGCTACGTATCTGTAGTGATTACCTGGGCTTACGATCTGTAGTGATTACCTTGAGCCAGGTACAGTGCCAACTTAAATAGAGAGAAAACGTCAGGGGCATAACCCGTCAATGAAATAAGAACTCGGAGAGACAACTACGAATATAATCTTGACAGTGGAGTGATTTTTCTGAGACTTTCAACAACCTTTACATTTCAAATACGGGTTGCCATTTTTATTTGTGGTTGGTGGAGAGGCTGCAGCTTGGGGAAGGAGGATTTATTGAGTTTACAGGAGAAATTTACTTAACTACGCCACGTTAATAGTGTAAATTAGTAAGTGTACTGTATATCAAACGAAAGTTTAAATAAAAATAAACATTTTTAGGAGTGAAGGAAGAAGTTTTCAAAGTAAGTAATTTTTTTTTTTTTTTGTGGATTATGTTGCGAACTAGTTTTTTGTGCATTTATTGAAATACAATAAAATATATGGGAAAGAACGTGTGTGAAGCGTTCAGTGTCTCTTTTGAAGAAATAGTGTATGGTCATGCTATCCGTAACTGTTGAAGATATATTTTTAATGTGTCAAAGTGATGAGTTATTAAATGTAAAAAATTAATTAAAATAATTAATTATTATTTAAAATTAATAAAAGCAAAAGTTACGTAACCTAACCTAACCTAACCTAGCAAAGTATCATAACCTAACCTAACAACCTCAATTCACCCGTAGAACATTA
The DNA here is from genome assembly GCA_015478945.1 of Trachelipus rathkii. Classification (NCBI taxonomy): domain Eukaryota; kingdom Metazoa; phylum Arthropoda; class Malacostraca; order Isopoda; family Trachelipodidae; genus Trachelipus; species Trachelipus rathkii. The sequence goes on along the minus strand of JABUQX010023831.1, from coordinate 8,561 downwards.
TCTATTTATGTATCATAGAGGCTTACTGTGAAAAAAAAAATTATCCGACCTCTGTTTCCGTTTTGGCGTTAAGTTAACTTTGTTCCGAGTTTAACATTTCTTTGTTTTATTTTTTATTATTTATGAGCTTGTTAAATATGAAAATTATTGTATTATGAAATTTTTTTATGACAAAGTTTTTTTTTATTTTTGAATTCTCAAGTATTTTGTATAACTTTTTTTTAATTTTTTTTCTTTTTATAAAGAATAATCGTTGAAAATAAACAAAATATATTTGCTTTTAGAATTCCCCAATTCCTTAGGTAGTAAAATAGCTACACCAGCGCAGGACTTCAGCTCAGTCTACGGCTTTAACAACCCAAGAACCGTAACACGACTCTGTATCACAGGGGAGTTGGCGGTTTACAACCATTTCCTCCATTATTTTGCAAATTCTGACAGGTTACGAAATTGTTTTTGGTTGTTTGCTAACCTCGAATCTTTCCCAGGTTTGGAATGGGGAGTGCCAAAAAACTGCTTTCCAAACAGATGGAAAAAGAGGATTACGAATCCCAGATTTCTTATACATCCCAACAGGGACGCTGATCGTAGATGGCGGGTGATTGTGACACGAGAGTACTAGGATGATGTCTGGAGCAATGGAACCGTCCTTTGCTGATTCGCCATAGAGAAGTGCCAGTATTGAACTTTCACATCGATGTTTGAAAGGCTGGCCTACAGTGTCATTTTTTTAATTTTGAACAGGCTTCAGGATAGCGGAAGAATTGAGTGGTAGCATAAGCTATATGAGATTTTAAAATGCTGCTAGAGCAGAGAATCGTGAAGTTTTATCAGGAATATTGGAACAAGAAGTTGAAGTCATTTTACGGCCATTCTTTAAAACTCTGGCCTCCGGCTTGCCTTGGATCAAGGAAATTGGAGAGTAGACAATCGAAGTAATAAGTTTTGAATGTGAAAGATCTGTACATTGATTCGGCGAGATTCCTCGCCTCAGTTCTATTTTGCAAATAATCACATTAGAATTAATGCCTGTAGAGCTTTATGTTCTTCCCGGTTAGCTT
>JABUQX010023830.1:30000-34711 GCA_015478945.1 Trachelipus rathkii | reverse complement strand
CATATATATATTACAATATATTATCAATATAAATACTATAATTCAATTATAATATAATATATATAAATTAGGAGTGGGCAGTAATTCAAACTGTTTCTAATACTGAAATACATATTTAAATCTTTAAGTAGGAAAAAAAAATTAATGAATCTATAGTTTAAAATATAATAAAGATATAATAATATAATATCAAAATATTATTAAATATAGTTATTTTGCAACTTAAAAAATAACAAATAAATTGAAGATAAATAATTAATAATTAATATAAATATAACTAATATATATATATATATTTATATTATAAATATACTATAAATATATATATATATATCCCTCTATATAATTAATATATATATATTATTATAATATATATACTTAATTAATATTATATTTATATATGTATATATATATTAATATATATATATATATATATCATATCATATCACTATATATTATTATTAATATATATATATTTAATATTATACTATTATTATAAATATCAACGAGTCATTTGTAAATTATAATTAACAAAAACTAAAATATCTGACGTCATTACTAATTAATATGAGATATAGTCGGCGTCAACTTACCTTGTAGCTGCGTTGTCAGAGATATAAGTCTGATGTAGCTGATTGGTGTTTAGTTAGTGATGCGATAAGTTATTCGCTCAATAATACATTAACATACACAACAAAACACATAAGCAAAAAAAACAACGACAAATAGCAACAAACTTTGACAAAGGGGATAGGGGCTTTGGTGACATCATTGGTCATATGGTCGTCTAGCTATCTCTAGGTTATTAATAAATATACTCTTATCAGATAGTTACTCCGTTCCCTTATGAAGACACTCCTATGAGGTTTCCGCTTACTAAAGTAGTAGAGGTTAAAACTGTACTGTAATTATTCCTCATAGATAGTGATATGGATCCCTTACCCAAAACATAGAGAAGGCTCCAAACGCCAATATATATAATTTATTATAATAAAATATCAATATTAAGTTAATATATATATTATTAATATATATATATTATATATATATTAATTAAATAATATTAAATAAGTATATATATATATATGATATATATACTATTACTTTGAATTAATAATATTATATTAATATATAATTACTATATATATATCAATATATTAATATATATATAATAGTATTAATTATTTCTACCACAGCTTCCTATCCGCGCTCACACTAAAATACATCAATATGAAGGATAGTGACACTCCATAAAAAAGTTTATATTTACTATACTTTTTTCAAAAAACAATAATATTTATCGTATGTTTTGGGGCTAGTGGACAATGAAACCTTGGATATCTATTATAAATACCTCACTACTAATCTTCTTTTTCCTGGTTCAGGCTATATTACTTATGGGTTTAATGCCACAAAAAGAATATATATATTACATTACTATCAATACTAATAATTTACTGAGAAATGTAGAAATTATTATCTTCTTTTGTCTGACTGATATTATTCCTGATTACAATATTATCCATAGAGAATTTCATGTGAAGTATATTCACTATTTCTAGATAATTGTGGAGGTTGGTCTGAGCATAGAGGGATCCACAATTGACGTTGTCCACTTCCGGGATTTAGATTAAAGGTAAATATACTTATATTTATATATCTATATATATATAATATATATATATATATAGATACTATATTATAATATTAATAATATACATTAATATTCATATATATATATATATTATATTTTATATTGGTAGTTACTATATATATATATATATATATATAATTATATTAATTATATTATAGTTAATATATTGTTTTAACCGAAAGGATACAATACACGAATTGCTATAATTTCGAACGTCGAAAACCATACTAGTGATTTGAGATAAGATTTAAGATCGTGATTTGACATTCTCAAGGGATAAAGGAAGAGAGTAGCTAACTAAATCATACACGCGAATCTCGCGCACGTGTTACTCACACGATTGAAGACAGGAGAAAAAAAAATAAAAGAAAATTAGAATAATATAATACATTCACATATTAAAGTAGAAAAAAAACTAATTAACTAAAAACTCATATTTTGTTAGAAATATGTTAAAGGAGATTTTAGCAATGAGAATGTTCTACTCTTGAGAAGATGATGACGGTTCAGCGGTCACAGGGTTAGGAATACAACATACGCTTGCTTGCGAGTGCTAGAGATCGGCAGGACTCGTGGATTCTCAGATTGTGCACCTTCTATGAATCGCTAAGCAATCACCTAGCTCAAAGTACTAATAGCGGGATCACGTGAGACTATACAAACAGAACAGTGAAGGACATGTTATTATCTGCGTCATCTGGACAGGGAGTAGTGAGAGTTCGTATCTCGTTATATGGTCAAAGATTAAAGACACTATAGGTCAAGCAAAGAAGAATTTGGTGTCAGAATTTTTAATATCATTGAGATTTTTCGAGGTGGTACGCGGAGAAGGTTGATCACGTCTCGAGTTACATTTTAAATGTTTGTTGCTACATCGACTCACGCGCAGTCTTCACATTACTGCAGTGAAGGCCAGCATCTTAATCGATGGTGTATAGTGAACACTCACATACGCTCTATGCTTTTCTTTAATAGACAATTTTACAAGCGACATATTTCTTGTAACCTACTTGTATAAAATTACAGTGTCATTATTGTGGTGAGGGCACCAAACATTGATTATTGTGATGGTAAATTTGCACTCTCTTGTTAAGCGAATAATAGAGGCATCAAAGATAAAGTGATTGGGGAAAAAGCGGGAACTATGGCGAGTGAATCAAAAAAGCTTGACGCACGCTCGCGGTATGTAATAGAGAAGGTACATGGAAGGTCGTTTGAAAGTATGAGCGAGAAAGGAAAAATATCTTTGTTAGAAAGTAGATCTACGAGGCTCTCTGCGCGCCACACAATACAGGAAATTTGAGAGATGCGAGGCGAAAGAAGTATAAGGTATCAGAGACCCTTTTGGAACATAAGCATTTGTAAAATTTGGAAGCTTGCACAAACTCATAGACGAAAATAAAAAGCTTGTTAGGAAAGGGTCACAGTAATGGGGCAAATAAATATCGGCATTACACCTCACTTCCGACTCACTGCTATCCTGCACAGGAGGATACTTGAGGGAGGAATGTTAGGAATCGTAAATTCGTTGCAGATTATTGTATTAATGATTTATCATTTATCAACTAATATTTTTCAATTGAGCAGGTATTATTTTATAATCGGATTAAATATGAACTACGTCTCTGCGTCTTCGAGTGAAAGCGCACTCCACTCTCACTATATCTATATTAATTTATTGTGTGAATATTGTATCTTGCATTATTTATTGTTATATTGTAGTTTTATTATGTTAATACATTCTTTTGTAGAAGTTGATGGGAAGCGTACTATTATGAATCCTTTTCTATGTATTGTGCACGCATTTGTCGTGAGAGGCGCCCTTAAGGCACTTGGCGTAATGAGGCGGGAGGTGATTTAGAATGTGTTCCCTGAGCATAAAAAAGCAACAGGATGCGACTGAAGACGATGTAGCGCTAATACACTGGAAGGAAAGGTTAATTAAAATTTTGAGAAAGAGATTTGAGAACGTGTTAGTCATTCTCCGATTAAGGTGAGGGGAGATCACTAAGACTCAGCAAAGCCTCCCCCTGGAAGGTGCGCTGCAAAACGATTGAAACAGGAGTAAAAGAATAAACAGAAAGTCACACTCACACGCAACCACTCGCTCACTCACCCGATAAAACTCGAGGTAAGATGAGAGATAGAAAAAACTCCAATTGCCTAAAAACTCATATATTTTTTTTTTTTTTTTTTTTTTGTTAGAAGATGTTGACGAGGAGTGCGCACTCAGACGATCATCGTGACTCTCACAGCATTGAATACTCCTCTATTATGATTGAAGACGGAGTTGACCAGTGCACCTACCTGTATTATGATGATAGCCTCAGGGCTTAGGATCACTAGTAAAATCAGTCTAATAAGTATTATTCGTGTTAGGTGTATGACATAGTTAAGGTATCAGGGATATTGGATATATATTCCTGGAAGAATCGGTAAGTCAAATCTAAACCTAAAGTAAATGTCTAAGATCGGTCACTGATCACACGCCATCACGAGCTCTAGAAGGTATAAATGTAGATATATTATTCACCCCTCATCATCGCTACCGGAGTTTTCGATGGTCGTATTGTTTTTGTAGTCCAACTATAGTAGAACGCATAGGTGACATCAGTGAAAAATTCTTTGTGACTTTAAATATCATTGAGTGATTTTTAGTTGTTAGTTACAGGTATATAATAGACAATTGGTTACAATTGTTCTTTATGTTATTCTTACGGCGTTCGTATTTGCAGGGGTAGGCTGGAGCGTCCTATCGAATTCCCGGGTCTTTTCATGTTGTAACTAAAGTGAACGCATGCTAAACATAGAAGGTTGTGTTTATGCTTTTTTTTATAAGAAATTTTTATAATTCAGATTATTATCGTAACTAAGACTAAAATTGTGAGTAAATATTTTAAACTTGTTATTGCCTATCGTGATTAATGATTTATTTTGTTTAACAATTGGAAGTATTTGTTATATTTTGAGGTCGTTTTCTACAGGATTGGTCGCGCGAGAGGGAAGAAGTTACCGCATGAATCAATCGAAATCCACCTTCCTTAACGGTGGATCTGG
>JABUQX010023830.1:15000-17500 GCA_015478945.1 Trachelipus rathkii | reverse complement strand
CCTCCAATACCTAAATGCTGATTATGAAATCTAATTCTATTAAGATAGTATGGAATTAATGTATTAGACTAATTAATTTATAATATTATAATTATTATTGACCGGTGATAGGTGTTCTATGAACGTATATTCATTATCCTTATTGTGAGTGACCTTTTTATCTCTTTATCTCTCTCGATAATCTTTTTAATATTTCTCATGTGTGTTTAACTTTGTACTGTTTATTTAATGTTTGTAAAGTTCAATATTCCTTGTATATTTTTATTCTATTATATTTATTTACTTCATTTATCTCAATATTAATTTATTTATACCAAGTGAGATTACAATTACTAATATTTAAATATAAATTATCAATCTATAAGTATAATACGTCAGCATTATATTTTTTATATTATAATATTTATTATATTAATAGTATAAATATATTTAATAATATTATTGTATATAATATTATAATATATTATTAATTAATATATATAATATAATTAATTATATTTAAATAAATATATTAAAATTAATATTAATTATTTAATTAATATATATATATATATATAATATAATATATAATATAAATTAAATCTTTATTATAAAAAAATTATTTCATATTAAAATAGTTTTTATTTTAATAATAATTATTATGTGATAATTATATTTATTATAATATATATATATATATTTAATATATATATATAGTTAATATTAATAATATTAATATATAATATATTACTTATATATAATATATATTAATAATCAATATAATATTCTTATTTATTTATTAAAATTAAATTATTAAAATTCTAAAATGAAATAAATTATAAATATATAAATAAATATATATTTTATAATATACTTAGTTATATTAAATTATGCTATAGTATTATAATATTATTATATATATAATATATATATAATATTATAGTACAAATAATATATATATATAATATATTTGTTTATATATATATATATATATATATATAAATATATAAATAAATAAATAAATAATAAATAAATACATTAATAGATAAATAAATAAATAAATAAACAATAAACAAATAAATAAATAAATATATAAATAATAAAATAAAATGTATCTTCATAAGCCTATACGTATACATATACATATATACATCAATCAACTTAATGGAAGTTCAAACGCTTTGAAATCTATATACTGACATCTTTCTGTGTGTCGAAAACGGTTGGTTGGTTGTATAAAGCCATCACTCCTCATTGACCCTTTCCGGGTTCTTCTTCATTTCATTGCCAAAGTATTGCTAAAAAAAAGAGAGATCAAAAAAACTAATAGTTTAGAGAAGACTCATTTGACGTAATTAAATTTAAGGGTTGTCAACTTTTGTTTTTTTTTTGTTTTTAGTTTTTCACTGCGCTTATCTCAAAATTCTATTTGTACTGAAGATATATTTGTATTTATTATTATTATTATTATTATTATTATTATTATTATTATTATTATTATTATTATTATTATTATTATTATTATTATTATTATTATTATTATTATTATTATTATTAATTATTATTAATTATTATTATTATATTATTAGTTATTATTATTATTATTATTATTTATATTCATTATTATTATTTTATTATTAATTATTATTATTTATCGGTTATAGCGTGAATATTTTACATTTGAGTAACTGAAAACAATTTTTTATAATTGATTCCGTTAGAAACAGAAAATACCTGTTAATATATACCCACACATATGATAGTTCACTTATATATACATATATAATATATATATATATATATATATTTACCTATTATTATGTGTGAATTAACGTATATAGTATACAGAGTTATATTATATATATAGTATATAATCAAAGCAATTTTTCGAATAATCTAAGCAATAACTGCAAGAGAGAGAGAGAGAGAGAGAGAGAGAGAGAGAGAGAGAAGAGAGAGAGAGGAGAGAGAGAGAGAGAGAGAGAGAGAGAGAGAGAGAGAGAGAGGCACGAGGAGTGTGTGTGTTTTCATGTTGTGCTATTGTTGAGAGAGAGAGAGAGAGAGGAGAGAGAGAAGAGAGAGAGAGAGAGAGAGAGAGAGAGAGAGAGAGAGAGAGAGAGAGGAGAGAGAGAGAGAGAGAGAGAGAGAGAGAGAGAGAGAGAGAGAGAGAGAGAGAGAGAGAGAGAGAGTTCACTCTGAGTCAGTCGTAAGCCGCTAGGCCTGCCTCATTTCCAGTATTTTTTCTCTCAATTTCACAAGTGAGTCACAACTGAACTGTCGTTCGATCAACAAGGATGAACGAGGCGACGTATTTCTAGCCTCAACGTTCTTTTCGCTCTTCACATGTTCACAAAATTCACTATTTCACTGTATGGAAAACAGAATAAAATGTAATTTGATTTGAAATCGCTTTATTGTTAAAGAAAATTATAAAGGAAATTAATTGGGTAGCCTGAGACTCACAGTCTCCTGTATGACGCTACGTCACCGATAATTATTATTATTATTATTATTATTATTA
>JABUQX010023829.1:15000-20585 GCA_015478945.1 Trachelipus rathkii | reverse complement strand
GGTGTGGCTATGATTTCAGTTATGAAATAGTTGGGTGTTTATCGTTCATGTATATGAACAACACGTTTTTCATTACATAACTAATATATATACATGTAATATATATAATATATATACATGTAATAATAATAATATATATATATAATATATATATATATAATAAATATAATATATATATATATATATATATATATATATATATATATATATATATAATATATAATATATATATATATATATAAAAGTATAATTATAATAATCGCAACATTGATTCATATGCATATATAATACTTTCTAATATATGTATATATATGTATATGTAATAATAATATGTGTATATATGCATATATCATATATATATAATAATAATGTAATAATAATAATAATAATAATTATTAATTAATGTGTGACTGATCAATTAATTATAATAATAATTAATATGTAATAATAATAATAATATAATAATAATATAATATATATTATATGTTTATAATAATAATAATAATAATATGTAATAATAATAATAATATATATAATAATAATATATAATATATAATAATTTGTCTTACGTTATCAGAATAATAATGTGAGTTATGACAGTTTGAGCAAGCCAAAATATTTAATATGAAATATATATATTATAAATGTATGTAATAATATAATATTAATAATAATATATATGTGTAATAATAATAATAAAAATAATAATAATAATAATAATAATATATAATATTATCATGATAATTTGTTGATAATAATAATAACATATAATAATAATAACATATATATATATATTCATCAGAATGTATATATATAATAATAATAATATAATACTAAAAACAATATATGTATATGTATACATATATATATAATATATAATATATATATATATATATATATATATGTACTTTTATATATATATATACTCTTCTTTTTATATATATATATATATATATATATATATATATATATATATATATATATATATATATATATATATATATATATATATATATATATATATATATATATATATATAAATATATTCATATACATATAGTGAACAAATTTAAAAAAAAAAGTTTAAATTAGTGTTAATATTGTAAAAAGAATAAAGTTTAATATATAAAAAGAATTTTCTTTTAAAAGTTCTAAAAGAAAATGTGCTGGTATAGCATTTATAGATTGTAATATTTCATTTTGTTTTAAATAATAAAAATACGTTTGTAATCTTTATTATCTATAATTCTCATTGTAATATGTTATTATAAAATTTATTTTATTATAATACAATGCTTTATATAAAATTATTTATCAAATTATATAAATAACTTTAGCTTTGTTCATTATATATCTTGCAAAATGATTTTGCTCCATTTAGCGCCAAAATGACATGAATTTAATTTTGCTGATCTACATAGACTGTATGTAACAGTTTTTGCATATATGTTTTTAACCGTTTAAAATATTTCAACTGTTATGAATTGCAACAAGAGTTTTGTATATATTATAATGTAATTTTCAGTAAATACTCTTGAACCCAATATATTCTCAGATAGAAGAAGTTCGCTACATATGAGAAAAAAACGATAAGATAACCATCCAATCAGAAAAATCCAAGAAGAGGATTCAGACGAGCTACCTATATATATATATATATATAATATATATATATATATATATATATATATATATATATATATATATATAACAACTATCTTTATATATATATATATATATATATATATATATATATATATATATATATAAATAACTGGTCACCTGGGAAAGGTAGCAGTCAACAAACAACAACCAGCAGTTCCCAGCGGAGACCAGATAAAAGAAACATCAGACTGCCATCCGGTCCAGAAAGATGTAGACAAAGTCACCGTTATTACTGGGCCTACCGGCACTCAGTTTAGCATGACTAGCTGCGTCGACACTATGATAATAACTACTTTTCTCTACGGAAGTGACTCAGATTTCAAATCACTTCATATAAAACTTCCACTTCGCCAATGAGCATCTCTATAGGATTACGAAGAAAGTTCATATATGATATTACGTCGTCAGTTGGTACATACCACTGCTACAATGATTAGTTGCCTGGAAAATAAATCATAGCATGTATTTGGTAGTACGTACAATACAATTGTGGATCACATTCCACTGCTACTACTATATATATATATATATATATATATATGTATATATAAAATAATAACTTTTGCATTTATAATTATTTCACTGTTATATAATAATAATATATATATATATATAAGATGTTAAATATTGCATAATAAATCGCAATTGAATACTGGATGTGAAAGAACATAATGAAATTAAAGAATTACCTTCCTTCTCTGGGTTTGAACCACCGCATCGTTGCGCTATTGGGGACAATATGCCGGTGCGCTATACAGCTACGGTACATCCTCAGCCAAAAGTTGGATTCAAGATGAGTTATCAAACGGCGAGTTCCCGTCAGGCGACATCACCAGGTGTCCAGCCTGTCCTATCTCTCGTTCTTTATATTTTTAGATGTTAAATATTGCATAATAATCGCAATTAGATAAGATGTTAAAGAAAGAACATATAATGAGAAGGTAAAGAATTAACTGCCTTCTCTGGGATTGAACCACCGCATGTTGCGCGTGAGGACAATATGCCCGGTGCTATACAACTGAGCCATCCTCCAACCCAAAAAAGTTGGATTCAAGAACAGTTATAAAGCAACCGAAATATAAAGAACGAGAGATAGGACAGGCTGGACACCTGGTGATGTCGCCTTGACGGGAACTCGGTTGCTTTATAACTGTTCTTGAATCCAACTTTTTTGGGTTGGAGGATGGCTCAGTTGTATAGCACCGGGCATATTGTCCTCACGCGCAACATGCGGTGGTTCAATCTAAAATAGGTTAATATTTACACCCACATGCTATGTTCTTTCTTTAACATCTTTATCCTAGCCCGCGATTGATGCAATGGCTAACATCTAAAAGCCTCAAGAACGGAAGATGCGTTTGAGCTGAACGCCTGTGATGTCACCTTGACCGCGCTGCAACTATTCTTAGCCAACTTTGGAGATTGTCTTTCAGTGTAGCACCGGGCGCGCCTGGCATCTGGTGGTCAATCCCAAGAGAAGGCAGTGAAGTGCCCCACGCGCTTCTCATTATGCTCTTGGCAGCATCTTATCTGACCGACCAATGCGTGCTGCATCTAAAATATGAAAGAACGAGGGAGATGAGGACGAAACCTACGGACACCTGGGTAATTATCGCTTGACGGAACTCTCGGCACGCTATAACTGTTGCCGAATCCAACTTTTTGCATTGGAGGATGAAACTCAGTTGTAGCACCGGGCATATTGTCCTCACGTGCAACATGCGGTGGTTCCCCAGAGAAGGTAGTTAATTCTTTACCTTCTCGTTATATATATTTTCTTTCTTTAACATCTTATATAGTAGTTATTACTTAATTATTATCAATATAAAGAACAGGAGATACGTTAGGCTGGACACAATTGTGTATGTGACGGGAACTCCAGTTTGGCTGCTGCTTCTATTCTTGAATCCAACTTTTGTAGTTGGAGGTTGTCAGTTGCCTCTTGGGCATATTAATATCACACTTTTCTTACGGTGGTTCAATTCTAGAGAATAGTTAATTTTTGCTTCTAATTATATATTCTTTATCTTATATATATGTATATACATATATATATATATATATATATATATATATATATCTCTCTCTCTATCTCATACATATACATATATATATATATACACCCTCTATATATATATATATATATATATATATACTATATATATATATATATATTTATATATATATATATATATATATATATATATATACTATATACATATATTATATACTTTATATCATATCTTATATATCTATACATACATATATATATAACATACCCTATATATATCTCTCTCTCATTAATTACTGCTCAGAAAATTCGAAGTGCTTTTCAATGTGTCATGTCTAATACAATGGAGGACCTCATACCACTATCACTATATATATTTTCATTCAAGCTGCATTCTTCTTTGTGATTCATACTTGCTTCAAAATCACTTTAAATTCAACGTCAACCATACATTAACCTCAATATCGACTTTCTCTTTTCAGTTGTGTTATTTATCTAAAAACCACTTTATCTACTGAATAACCGAAGACAAAACTTTAGTATCTCTCTCTTGTATTAACTCAAGTTGCGGGCATTTTAGCGTAAAATGGCTTTTCTTGTACAATCAACTCGACCGCGACTTTTTACTTGGGGATTAGTTTGAAACTTGAATGATGGTTTATACGCTCCTTTTGTTGATACTGTTACCATGTTTTTGAGTTTCATGGTTTCAATACTATCATTAAATTTTTGGTGTTTTCTCATAATGTACTACAGGTGAACAAAATATCCCCTTCAACTTTCTGTTTAGTCTCTTTTTGGTGCTATTTGCTTCGATATCAAGAAGTATTTTGTGAATGAAACATAATAGCAGTTTTTACTTACTTTTCATGAAGGTTCTAGTAAAGGGTTATCAAGTTTATTAAACAAAAGAATTATTATCAAAGGATTATTATTAATTATGTGGATGGATGATTTGGACATTTTTAAATAAACCTATTCTTTGTTCTTTACATATATCTATATATATATATATATATATATATATATATATATATGTATATATATATATATTATATCTATATATATATATATATATATATATATATATATATATATATATATATATATATATATATGTATATATATATATATATTATAATAACCACATATGCATATATATATATATATGTAATAACCCTTTGATGAGTTAATACAGTGATAATGAAAAGGATATCTTATAACTATATCTTATATCTTTTATATCTTTATTATATAACACATATATATATATATATATATATATATATATATTACATATATATATATAATATATATATATATATATATATATAGCATAATATATATATATATATAGCTATTATATGATATGGGTCAAAGCAGTTTTGTAAAACAGCCTGGCATTTCTCAGTGTAGTTCTCGTTGTCCTAATTCTGTTTTCTTTGGTCACATCTAGCACATCTCCCTCTCGTTTCTCCTTCTATTGGGAAATTGCTTCCAACATGCTTCATAAACTTACATTTTCTGAGGGTCTCCCAAAGCTTCTCTTTCTACTAATGTCTGCCTCAGATTTCCCTTTCTCAATAAGCTCTTCTCCTAAATCAATTAGTTATGTTGAAAATGGAGTTTTTTTTATAATGTATATCATTATAAATTACCCATGCATGTTTTTGAGAGCAGTTGAGATATAACTTTGACAGAAGCAATCTTGCTATATCCATTGACATTGCATCTTTGATAGCAATATTACCTACTGATTGCTTCAGAGACCAATACAATTCCATTTTGGCAGTCTGACATAACCCATTATAATTGAAATCCTCAAAATAATCATTATTTCTCCAACGCTAGTTGGAGAAACTGAAAAGTCTTTTTCTTCCCAATATAATTTTAACCACTCATTTGTACA
>JABUQX010023829.1:7500-10000 GCA_015478945.1 Trachelipus rathkii | reverse complement strand
GTAATTTTTCTATAAGATCTAGAAGAATCATATAATATTCATTCGCACAATGCTCATATATTTTTATGGTGTTTGTGTGTGTGTGTCAGTGTGTGTGTGTGTAAAAGGTATTTTTACAAATAAAAAATAAAAAAAAAAATAAATAAATTTAGGATGTTGAAGCGAAGCTCTATCAATTAATTCAATCGGTCGAACCGAAATTCCGGAAACAGTGATTAGCGATTTGAGAGGTGACCCCCCTCCCCCGGAGTGAACTTTAATCCCTCATTTAAAGTTTCTTGCATCTTATAAAATCTTAAACTTCTCATATAATGCAATAATAATAATAATAATAATAATAATAATAATAATAATAATAATAATAATAATAATAATAATAATAATAATAATTGATAATAATAATTAATACGATTCATATTAATAATGAAGAATAATCTATAATTTGATAATACTTAATTATAAAATTAAAAGTTTAATACAAAGAAAAAATTATAATAATATAAATACTAATAATCATAGATAGATAATATAATTCATATTAATAATGAATAATAATCACTAATTTTAGTGATATGAATAATAAAAAAATGAAAATAAAATTGATTTTGTATTATATATATATAAATATATATAATATATATGAAATTTATAATCATATATATAATATAATATAAATTTATATATATTATTATACATATATAATCACTTATTACTCATATTATAGATCTAAGCAAGTTTATTTTATTAAAAATTTGCTTCTAATTTATTCCTTTCTGAAATATTATCTCTTTTCTATAAATTTTAATATTTTATCATTCATTTTAATATATTCCTTTCCTTTACTTCTCCTTAGCACTAGCTTATTACATCCTTTTTTATTGTTTTAAATGCTTTCTTTTAATCTTTTATCTTATTTAAAATTTTTATTACTTTTTATTTTATTTATTTTTTTTTTTTATACTTTTATATTTTCTTATTGAAGCTTTTACTACTTACATTACTATTCTGAATATTCTTTATACTTTTGTTATTCCTTATACATCATAAATTTTCATACTCATTCCAGATGGCACAGAAAAAACAATGATTCACTGATTTTTTCACTTGATTTTTGCTCCAAAAAAAATCATGATTTTTGCTTTTTTTGATTTTTGCTTTTTTATATATATTTTTAATTTTTTTGTATATTTAAGTATTAATTTCAAATAAAATAAGAAGAATAGAATAAAAATCATGCAAGCTTACTCTGTTTCAAATTCTACATTATAAAAATAGCACAAAAATCATGTTTCAAACATTTCTTTTATTTCTGATGTAATTATATTATCATATTACAAAAACACTCTTAGTTGTTGCGCTTTCCTTGTGTCATAGACTATAAATCCCTATTTTAAGATTTGAAGACTTAGATAAAGAGCCTAGTAAAAATAAATTACTAATCGAACTTAAAAAAAATTTTTGTTTACAAATTATATTTCTGACGTCACGATTCTCAAAAAAATCCAAAAAATCCAAAAAATCAAAAATGATTTTTTCCTCAAAATAATCCAAAAAAATCCCAACCCTGCTCGTTCTTTTGCAACTTTCGATTACATCATTTAATACTTTCCATATTTCATTTTTGCTTTTGTTACTTCCTTAACATCATTTAAATACTTCTTACTTTTCTGTTTTAAACTTTACAATTCCTCGTATGTCGTTAAATACTTCGTACTCATTTTTAC
This sequence comes from Trachelipus rathkii, assembly GCA_015478945.1. Taxonomy (NCBI): domain Eukaryota; kingdom Metazoa; phylum Arthropoda; class Malacostraca; order Isopoda; family Trachelipodidae; genus Trachelipus; species Trachelipus rathkii. Next base: position 8,276 of record JABUQX010023829.1, on the reverse strand, counting down.
ACTTTTTGTTACTTTCTTATTACATCATTTTAATACTTTTATACTTCATTCTTTTTACACTTTTTGTTACTTCATTATTACATCATTTTAATACTTTCATACTTCATTCTTTTTACACTTTTGTTACCATTATTACATCATTTTAATACTTTCTTACTTTATCCTCATTTTTTAATACATTCTTATTACATTCCATTTTAACTTAGTGCTACTTCCTTAATTACATCTCTAATATTTTATAAAAATTTTCTTCTAAATTTCTCTAATTAGTGTTTTAATTTTTTTATTACAACTTTTTTACTTCTTTTTTTTTACTTCTTTGTGATGGGAAGAAATCTTCTCTGATACGCTTTCTTTAAACTTTAAACCTTCTTAACATCCTTATTAATACTTCATTACATCTTTATTAATACTTCATTACGTCCTTATAATACTTCATTACATTTTTATTAATACTTCATTACATCTTTAGTAATATCTTATTACATCATTTTTAATTCTTTCTCGTTACATCATTTTTTTATGCTTCCTTTATAATACTTTATTATATCCTTATTAATAATTCATAACATCCTTATTAATACTTCATTACATCTTTATTAATACTTCATTCCATCCTTATTAATACTTCATTGCATCCTTATTAATACTTCTTTACATCCTTATTAATACTTTCATTACATCCTTATTAATACTTCATTACATCCTTATTAATACTTCATTACATCCTTATTAATACTTCATTACATCCTTATTAATACTTCATTGCATCTTTA
>JABUQX010023829.1:0-5000 GCA_015478945.1 Trachelipus rathkii | reverse complement strand
AGATATATATATAATACAGTATATTATATATATATATATATATATATATAATATATATTATATATATATAAATATATATATATATTATAATATATAATATATATAATATATATATATTATATATACCAATAATAATAATATATAATGAAATAATAATATATATATAAAATATATATATATATAATATATAGTATATAAACCGATATATATATAATATAAGATATATATATATAGTATATATATATATATATAATATATATAATATTATATATTAATAATAGATATATACAGGTAATATTATATATAACAGTTATATTATATTAATAATTATATAATATATATATTATATATATCATATATAATATATGTATATATATATATAATATATATATATATACATATATATATATAAATATATATATATATATATATATATATATTATATATATATATTATAATATTATATAATATATATATTATATATTAATATATTATATATATAAAAATTATATATAATTATATAATATATATAATATATATATATAATATATATATATATATATTTATATATATTATATAATATTTATTATATATATAATATATATATATAAAATATGAAACCAAAGATTGTATAAGGTAATATTGTATCCTTTATAGTTGCCATGTCGTTAATATACAAAAAGAACAAAAAAAGTTTCCAATACTGTGTCCTTTTTAATGAACAATAAATCCCGGCTAATTGTGTTTGCCATCTAAAGGAAATAAAAAAAAATATATATGGAAATTGAATAAAAAATAATTTAAAATTTGTTCATATTCTTGTTTTATTTTAAAAAGTATAGCTCTCTTTGTTTTTTTTTAAGTATGTATGTTCCTTTTGTGGGGTTTTTTTTTTTTTTTTTTTCTTTTTTTCCAGGTTTCAAAATCTGTACAGAATTGAAGTATGTGGTCATTTTTTCAGAAGAGTGCAAAAGTCTAAGAGAGAAAACGGTTTTTAAGAAATTAACATGTATATTTATCTTTAAGTAAATCTTTATTAAGTTTATTTATTATTATTATTATAAGAAACACTGCAACACATCAGGCTAATTATAATGTCCTTTATACTTTCTATTCAATCAGCTTTTGAATTGATTTTGGTTCGTAAAACGTACCAAAAACAATTAATGAAATTTTAATTTTTTTGTTTTTTTTTTTTAAATTAAGGACGAGACGTGATATTTTGAACTTTTTTCTATCTGATTTATTGGAACAAATGAAAAACCATCCAATCATTTCGAGTATGCGAAGATTCCTAGGCGAAGAGTCCTAGGCGAATAATTATATTTTATTTGAGAGACCGCCTGATGCACATTCCATGTAAGTAATTTCAGGATTCCCAGTATGCTTCTATAAACCCCAGAAAGCAGGTTGCACTGGGCAATTGCCCGGTTGACTGCCACTACCCACCGGCTGGGCTGTTATACAAAAAAACCGGGCAAAAATGAAAAGGCGGTAATAGAAAACTGAAAACATGACTAGAGAATTAAAAACAGAATAAAAGATGATAATTATGCATATATACACTGTAATTACAGTATTATGGAAAGAAATGTTTGGTTTTTAAAAATTATATTAACTATATCAATTTTATTAATAGTCACTTGAAGTCTTTGAACACAAAAAAAATTAGACAAAATATATATACTTTGAAAAAAACTTAATCATTAGTAAAATAAAATGTAATTGCAACTTAATCATTAGTCACAATAAAATGTAATTGCAACTTAATCATTAGTACAATAAAATATAATTGCAACTTAAACTGAAAAATGGGCTTTCAAAGAAAAAAAAAAACAAACATAACGTTTATAATATCAATTAATTAATTTTGAATTTAATTGAATTAACCACTGACCTTAGAAAAAAAATAACATTGATTTAATTAATAGCATTTGGAAATGATGCACCTTTTAAAAATTATTATATAACTTATAATTTATTAAAACAAACCGAGAAAAAAAAATTCCACATTAGGCTCTATATATAGTAGCTAATAGCTATAAGCCTATATAGAATATAGTATTAAGTAAATTTAAGTTTCTTGATCTACCATTGACTACCAATCATCACTTTTTGAATCTTTTAGCAATCTATGGCACATTACAAGTTTTTCTGAACGAGAATACAATAGACTATTTCTAATGTGATTGACATTCCCAAAATTTGAATAATAAATTTTGCGAATATTAATGTGATTATATGTGTATTTTTTTAATACAAATTATACTATAAACAAGACACAGAGTATATCGCTAATATAGAGTACTGTATACCATAATAATATACTATATAATAATAATATAATATATTATATTATACTTGAACATATATATATAAATTTAAATTTTTAAAAACTTATTTGCTCCCATTTCCCATTACCCACCCATTTGCCCAAAAAACCTGGTTTTTTAATTAAAACCCGGGTGGTGCGCATTTGAAAAAACCCTGAGTTTTGCAACCCTGCTGAGTAAAGTATGGATTGCTCCTGAAATCGTTAGGTATGGTCTCTGCAGTTTATAATTTTGTGCCATACCTTTGCTCCAACTTGACCACTAAAAATGAAGCTTTTTCATTCATCCCTATGTCGCTCGCGCCAAGCATTTCCACGTGACATGTTCTTTTTCCAGACCTTTCAGGTAGTGAGTCCCACGTGAGCTCTTGGGTCTGGTATTACTCTCAGATATTTGACCTCAGTTGAGGGATTAATTGTGATTCCACCAAACGTGGAAGCCGCATAATTCACTTTTTCTCCTTTTAGATCTTTGTCTAGACATTAATCATTGTTAAGTTTAAGTTCATATTTCACATTCCATTAAAAGCACTGTATGCTTGCATATAATGGTAATTACATGATCATCAGCGTATCTATCTTGCACCTTAATTACTGACTAGCTAGTTTGTTTGAGAAGGCCTTTCAAGCCAATGACCAAGAAACGTAAAATGCACCCCCCTTTGGCGCATCCCTTCATAGAGTAAGTGATCGTTCTTCCAGACAGTCAGCATTTAATTCGCACCCTCAGAACTGCTTTATCCACAATCGTTATCATTTTAAAATCCTGTCGGATGCAGCCCTTTCCAATGTTTCAGTTGAGGTGTCTTGTACGTAAAAAGAATTTTGATCAGAGAGCAAAATTTTTTCATCAAATATATATATATATATATATATATATAATAATTAATATATATATATATTTATATATAATATATATAATATATATAATTTATACGTATACAAAATACTATACTATACCTCATTTATATATTATTATATATAATATTATACTACATAAATATATATATATATAGTATATAAAATATATACTCACTTATATATAATATATATATATTATATTAATAAAATATATATAAATTATATATATATATAATATATAATATATAATATATATATAATATATATATATATATAATATATTAAAATATATATAAATATATATATAAATATAATCCATTAAAAATTATGTCGACACCACACTGAAATATGCCATCATGATCGTAAGTATGTTTATTGTGTGTGTTTGTATACCTAAGGAGTGGAATACAGATTAAATTATACAGTATCACCATCCAACAGAGGCGTCAGCGTCCGATGTGCTTATGAAGAGTTTTCTCTGTCGACAATCCTGGTCTTAGTTTCAGTCAGCATCCGTCATTGCGTGACCATTGCTCTTTAGAATTGTACTCAATATTGACACAAGCACTTCTACATTCCAATGCGTCCTCAAAATGAAAAAGGACACACAATTTAACGTAACAAGTGTTTAAGATGCGATCCACCCTACTAGAGGAGCCGTAGTTTGAGGATGTGTGAAATTGCGGCGTGGCATCATAGCAAATCAGGTCTAATTGTTAACTTTTCTGACACTGTTATGTTTAGAGTTAACGACGAGCCTGGAAAAGATTACAGCTGCAATAAATCTGAAATCTGCGATGTATGAAGGTATTACAAAACAGAAGTTCACTTGCTACTGAGCTTTGGGGAATGACCTCTCCGACCGCATGGAATTGCGATTCAGCATAATGTCAGACGACTGCTTCATGGTAAAGACTTTCAAGTAGAGACCAGCGCCATTGCGCCGCTGCTCACCCCTGCTGCACAAATTACACCCGGTCACAGATCACGAACATTGCACTTCAATGAATCGTGTGCTTTTACTACAAACCAGTATATGCCTATATCTACAGATAGTCCGATAGTGTGGCATAATACGTGCGTAAACCGTATAGCGCAGCAACATTCGCACAAGACAGTTCGCAAAATTGGTCCAAAATGCCTAGGAAAGTATTGCTTCGACGCCCCTAACGCTCTCCTCCCTATTCACCAATGTTTTAAAAACCCATGACTACAGAACATATAACTACCAAGATCTCATGCCCTTTCCCGCTCATAGATAGCACTTCCACTAAGCACGATAATGCTCGCCCAATAACTATCTGTAAGCTGTTAAGACACTACACTGATCTATATTTAGTGGCCAGACTGACCCTCTACGAAGCCATACCCCAAGCCACATATATTCACGTTGGAGACGTTCCAAGACGTTGTTCAGCGATCTTCTGCGCCTCTTATCATCACATGAACAGGAAAAGGGGCCCAATTATGTTGTATAACATACCTCATTGATACATCCCAAAACTCACATCGAGTTACAGTATGCTAGATCATCAGAATTAGAGGCGCTGTACGAAATTAATAGTTACATACGAGATAGCTGACCCGACTACATGGTGGACGTAGTCCACCAGTTGAACTTTTCAGTAGAAAGTGCATGTGTTGCGCTTATAATAAATCGTATGGTACGGTGTCCAACCACATTTGTTCTCTATCCATCGTCTGTTACCATCTGTATAGGCACGCATTTTATATGATGTTATTGCACGAAAAAACCATGTGACAGTGAGCAATACTCATATTTTCGTACCTGATCGATTATTTGATC
>JABUQX010023828.1:12500-25000 GCA_015478945.1 Trachelipus rathkii | reverse complement strand
TATATATATAATTATATATATATTAATTATATATATATATCTCTTAATTTGTTATAGCAAACAATAAACTTGAGTTTATTTTTAAGAGAATTTAAATTTGTTCCAATCTTTTGACCTTTCGGTTGACCCTTTTTTTTGATTTACACCTCAAGCTGACCGCTTCGATAAACCTTTTCACTTATGATACTTGTTCCTGCTACATTACAACAATTATATCCAAGTATGAAAGAATATAAATATTAATATATATATATGAACCTTGACTATATATATTTAGCGGCTATATCAATAATAATTTTCCGAGGGAATTTTTAACATGCCAAGTAAATACATTATATTGGTACCATTTCTTTCACTAATTATATGACTAGATATATAACTATTTTCGGATCAAAGGTAAATTCACAAGCAGTACTGTATCATTGCATGAAGCTGTGATATAACATATTATTTCATGATTTTAGGATGCCAATTATAAATTATTGTTTAATAAATGTATATCATTGATAGGCTTATCTCCGCTGTGGTTGAAGCTGTTACTCATACCCATACGATCTATTCATCAAAATGGTGTAACAAGCAAAAATATTGTGATGAACATAAGGTGGTGCCAAATACAGTTCGAAGATATCGGACAAGCATACGCACCAGGATATTTTGGGAGTCGTTTTTCAATAATACTTATCGATTAGAGTCCAAATTGCATCAACAATGGTGGGACAGATTAAGCATCAGTCGGTATTGGAACATATGCAAGATTGTTTGAGAGCTTTAATATTTTAAAATGGACTGGTGGGTATTCCTCAAAAGTGACAGTAGCTTCTAGTCATGAGTGCATTGAAGGAAAACGGTAAGTTGCAAAATTTTAAGCAAGAATTGTCCACACATTTTCTCCATTACTGATTATCGGTTAAATACCTTTTATACATCTACACAATTTTTCAGTAGGGTTAACGTTTACCAAGTTTTTCGAGCAGCATACAATTACATTTTAACCTTTATTGAAAATGAATGTATAGAATTGCAAAAAATTGATAATGTGTTGATTAACAATTTCAAAAATATAGTACAAGAAGTATCTGCAAATACTGCAGCTAGTTTACAAAATGCTAAACAAAGCATTGCAGAAAAAGTTCAAGATATCACTCAACCCATAGCAACAGTAGCTTTAAATAAACTTCAGTATATTCAAGATGCAAAAAACCAGGTCATTACTGGTATACAAAATGCAGCCACAAATACCGCAACAAATATTCTTAATGTAAAACAAGATGTGGTAGATTCTTTTCAAAACATTGTTGATCCTATCACAAACATTGCTGGCAACAAATTTCAGCAAATACAAGACGGAATTCAACAAGCTTCAGCAAATGCCATTGACAATATACAAAATATCAAACCAAATCTCTCAAATCTTCAGACTATTAACCCCATTTCAATTGGTGGCAGTTTTCAAGACATAAAAGCAAATGTGGCCAACAGTATTCAAGAAGCCGCTGCAAATGTCCAAAATGTCAAACAAAACATTGCAGAAAAATTTCAAAATATCACTCAACCGATAACAACAATAGCGTTAAATAAAGTTAAGTATATTCAAGATGCCAAAAACCAGGTCATCACTGGTATACAAAATGCAGTTCAAAATACTGCAACAAATATTCTGAATGTCAAACAAGATATTGCAGACAGTTTTCAAAATATTGTTGATCCACTTGGAACCATTACCGCCAACAAAATTCAGCAAATTCAACAAGTTTCTGCAAATGCCATTGATAATATCCAAAATATCAAACCAAATCTTTCAAATCTTCAGACCATCAATCCTATCTCAATTGGAGGCAGTTTTCAAGACATAAAAGCTAATGTGGCTGACAGTATTCAAGAAGCCGCTGCAAATGTCCAAAATGTCAAACAAAGCATTGCAGAAAAAGTTCAAAATATCACTCAACCAATAACAACAGTAGCATTAAAGAAACTTCAGTACATTCAAGATGCAAAAAATCAAGTTATCACTGGTATACGAAACGCAGCGGAAAATACTGTAACGAATATTTTGAACGTAAAACAAGATGTCGCAGATAGTAGACAATAAAAATGCAGATAATTTAACCAGACATATAATATAGAACACAAACGCATATATATATATATATATATTCTAATATGGAGGCAAGTTTATTCTAAGTAATATAAAATCGTTGATGGCTGATAGTATTTATTATATATATATCAAAGAAGCCTACCGCTGCGAAAATATGTTCCAATAAATTTCTAAAACAATATATAAGCTTGTATATAGATATAAAAGTTCAATAATATATTAACTAATTAATATATATACCATACAATATAGTAGCATTAAATAAGAAACTTATTACAGTATATCATATATCCTAAAGATTAGTATAATGCATTATAAAAAAAAGTTTTACACCTAAAATAATATTCTTTTGGCAATCAACAGGACAGTCGGGTATAGGAGTCAAATTTCTAAGATTGAACAACAACGGAAGAAATTCGAAATGCTGTCAGTCTATGTAAATTGGACTGACCAGAGATCGCTCACCACGAGACTGAAGAATAGGCTGAGTAATTCTGAAAATCTTATATATTGATGACCGTCTTTCAAATCATTAGATGTCGTATATCAGTTCTTCAAACTAGATTGAGTTTTATGTTTCCTCATATTTCTATAATCATTGGCTGAGACCATCAATATATAGTGCTTATGATTAAATATTCAATCTGAAGACTGTATGCGCTGTAATAAATAATGTGTAAATGGCACTATGTAGGAAGTTTAGACTAATAGGGACGTCTGTTGGCAAACTGCTTGCTAAAGCCCGCAAGTATAGTTCGTAAATTATGTAACAAATACGTCTCAAAAGAAAGATCATCTTAAGATAGTTTCTCCAATACTCTTATCTGACGACCCGGTTTCTTGATTCAAACTAATAGCTCTATACAGAGATGCATTAATGATAAAACATAGTATAGATGGTATATAGGAAGACGAAGGGAATTGCTTGTTTCGATAGAACTCTCATAACATAGACTTGTGAAAGGTATAATCATTAATAATAGTTGAGGAGACCTGACAGACAACGTCATGTCAGAGATAATAAGTTTGAGTGGTCTATATCTTAAAGTAGAGCAAATTATGATAGATGATAAATTATACTCTCTTTTTTAGTTATTTTCTTTGTATAATATTTTTCATATTAGCCCTTTAAAGGAAGAAGTATTTATATAGGGAGATTACTATACAGTATCCGTTGTAATAGTGGAAGTATAAATGGAGTTCGAAGAGCAGAAAGGATTGAAAAATGTTAGTGAGAACAGTAGAATTGATTAGCCTAAAAGGCTTGATTTTCGCCTTCTCAACAAAGCTGTGTTTGTGAAACCATCCCAAATATGAATGTTCTCCATACAGAGGCTAATGATATCAATATAAAGAGAAAAAGGTGTATGTGATGTCAAGGAATTCTGAATATCATCAAAATGCCTTACAACTTCGAAGCTTGCTTAATAAAAAAAAACGAGATCCTTCATTAAAAGGTCAGGAGAAAATGATTACGAAGAAAATTAAGGATAGATGAAGGTTTAAGTCGTATTTTCAAAGATGATCAAGCAGTTAATTGGAATATGTTGAACAGAAAGATATAGGAACAGTTTTTAAGTCGTGTAGAGCACCATTTTTTTTTTACCCAAAGTAATTATACGGGGAATATAAGAGTCCAGTTGTTCCATGGTAACCTTAATAGCATTAGTTATCTGGTGTCTGACTAGGACGATTTTCAAAATGAAACGAGCAGTGAAGGGAGAATCGTCAATTTAAGTATGGAAAGTTGAAGAAGACCGTTAACGAAAAGTAGATAGAGTTAGCGATAGAACAGAACCACGAGGAATAGCATTAATGAAAGATTTAAAGGATAAACAGAGAAATTTACAGACATATTGGTAAATACCGATAGAGGAAAGTCTAATAAATCAAAGCATCGTGGCAGATATCGATTTCCTTCGATATACCAAGACCACAGTAAAGTATTTACTGAAATAAAAGGGAGCGGAGGACCAATTGATAGAGAGAAGGAACTAAGGAAATAAAGAAAATAATTTACCAAGGCAAAGTACAGTAGAAGAAATTTTGCAAACCGTTGGAGGAATACCGTCAAGATCAAACACCTTAATGTTAAGCTCCGAGAGAAGAAATAAAATCTTTAGAAGAAATCACATTAGGCATAAATATTTTACAAGGAAGTGGATAAGTAGGAATAACTCTGGTATTATTTAGAGAGGAATTATAGTTAAAGGTTAGAACGAAGAGTTAAAAGGTAAAACAACAGTGATGTCGATGGAAGGAACAAAAGGAAGTAGAGAAGAGGAAACGCAAGTTAGATTTCACATTTTTAGCAAAATAAAAAAAGTAAAGTAAAGAAGCCGTTAAGATAAGCACATTTTCAACGGAGAAAACTTTTTATGTTACAGAGAGTTGATTCAGATTGATTCCAATATGAAATGTAAAGCGCGAGTTTCTAGAGTTAGAAGAAGTTGTTAATTCTTAAAAGCTGCGTGCTTGTGGCAAATATCACAAGAACAAGTAAAGATAACGAAGGCTTAAAAGTTAGTTGAAAAGAGAGAAAATGGGATGAATGCCTCCATGGAAGAGAAAACCACATCGGTTATGGTTCTGCTCACTCAGTGGGACCACTTCCTTCATTTCAAGGAAAATCAAAGATGTATAGCCGAAATTCTGACCAGATAGCAACACCCTAGTTCCAAAGACTATCCTTTCTGCAGAAAACTTGGGAAATAAAACGAGATTTCGAGATATGGAGGAATAGTCACACTATCTCAAATAAAAGAAATGCAAGCACAGAGTTCAGTGCAGTGGTACCCGGTGAATTAGCGATTATTTTATGAAAAGTGCTGTAATGCCTCGATAGCTAATAAAAAGGGATTGAAGAGTCATTCGTTGAGTGAGAATTTTTGAGGAGAAAAAGAGACCACCTTTTCAAGAAGTGGTGAAGGAGTATCCCATATAAGGTAGAACTGCAACCCTATATAAACAAAACAAGAATCTGGAGGGAGGCGAACAAATTCAGAGGGATCCCCAGAAAGACCTGCTCCCTATAATTTATCGAGAGAAGAATACGATATTCATGAGAAACATCACAAGAACTTGAAATGCTATGAATATTGAATACAGAGAAAGAGGAGACACGTGGTCACGGAGGCTTTTGGTGGATGATTTCGTCGAGATAGATGAAGGAATAATATCTGTCAGTAATCTGAAACCATTTTCCCTTTTTTTTTCCTTTTTGGCAAAATGTGAGAAGAGAACGTGAAGAGGAACAAGAAATATTACTACCTACAAAGAATTGTGTTTAGTGTTACAAAAAAGATGTTGCATAATTTTGAGACGAAATAAAATTATAAAAAGGTAATTTCTGAAAGCACCATTCTTTCTGCATTTATCAGCACGAGAATAAGTTGAATTGACCGAAAGTTTTTATGAGTTCTAGTTTTTCTTGAATTGCTAAGATTTTTTCGATATATTGTTCTATGTCTGCTTTAATAGATGAATTAAGTATATAGTACACAAAACTTTCTTAAATTGTGGTCTGTTTCAGAAGACATAAATAATCAAACAATCATCACTTAAACAATCATTTGATAAAATACATATTACGCACTGCCTACATAAGTCAGCTACAGCACTTATGAGACATTTCGCGATTGAATATAACTTTGTAACGCATACCTTTTGAAACGATTGGTTTTGTATTTTTATCATAATCTATTACAATAATCGATAGGTTTACATTGATGTACGTAATAATCCGCATATTTTATTGATTTAAAATTTATTAGTTAATGAATTTCAAATATTTTATTTAAAAATTAAATAAGATTAAATAAATATAAAGATTACTTGTTTAATAATTATCCAATTATAATATAAATATGAGTTACGAAAGGCCTATTTTAGAGAGGGCTTTAAACAGTTACTCTCGTTAAAATGAATGATAGACTATTCTATAAATTTGTTTTGTTTTTTTTTCAAACCAGCTCCCCTGAATTTCGCGCGCGAAATGTTACCGCAACAGATGTGCAGGAGTCATATAAAGAGCGCGTATCTTCTATTCGGCCTATATCCGTGTGAACTTATATAACGGCGTGATTGTGATATACTTAATTTCACCTCACTCCATCTTTCCGATAGGAGTAGGTTCTCCGGAATATTTGTGTATATTTGTAGGTTTATATGCTCGCAGGTGATAGGTTTCCTTCAGCCTAATTCACCTCTGCGGAGGGATATTGGAAAATAACGTCCATTCCCCTTCTGTTGTTCTTGCCTTTTCGTAGCGGCCTACTGGCACATTAGACCCCCTACACTTTTTGCCGGTAATACCTTTATCCACATTCAATAGCCCCCTCTTCCACTCCATTCACATTTTCTCTATCACCCTATACTTATGACTAGTCGGTTCCTTACCGCCTTTGAGATTCTATCTGAGCTAGCAGATACGGCTCACCCTTGCATCCTCTGCGCATTAAAATTACCACAAGCAACGGACCATTTTCGTTATATTCAAACTGCATTTACTATTTCGTTTTCATCCTTCTTTTTTATTCTTATATCTTTAACTAACATTAGAACGGCCTAACCAAACTGATTCTTCTATCAAGGATTTCAAAACTGTATTCCTACTATTCCCTCGTATAGCTTTACTTGTAGGTCATCATTTGAACAAACACAGTTTAATAAATAACAGTGTTTCAAATGATGTGTTGGCGAAAATTTTACGTTTTACTTTTTTTCCATTTTTTTTTGGAAAAATTTTTCTATTTTTATCTGTTGTCCTCGACCCATCAAAATTTCTTTCATTATACTATGTAAATATGTATATTCATCTTTTGAGCTCAAAGTTCACTCAGAAAGTAACTTCATCAACATACAGTATATCAATTCTCACTCTTTAAGATCCGAATTCTTATATATAAATTTCTTTTTGATTATTAACAATCATAATTCTGTCAGCATAGACCTAAGAAAAGCTACACAAGACCCGGCGTCCAGATGTCCATCTAAACATATTTGTTACTTAGAACTATATATTAATTCCTTTATTCTCATTTCTAAGATTTTCCATAATTCATCATCATAATCATTATTGTTTAAACATTTAAATACCTATTAATACTCTAAGTATAGTATAGGTATTCAGTAGATAATTACACCTCGATATTGTTAAAATCTACTATACTTAAGCTGGTACTAATCATATTCATAAGTAATACATTTATTAATAATTTTTACTTTATTAATACTTTATTCACGTCAACATATTTTAATATATTTTGTATATCTAACTCATAATATATATACCTAACTCATATTAATCCTTGCTATATTGTTACAGCTAGCTACTTCTTCCATTGTTTCGTCTGACGATTTCACACCCATCTATTTTAGTAAACGCTGCTGGCTTGTTGTTCCTTATTTATCATATGTTACACTAAGGCTAAATAATGTAAGACTTGATATATATGATATTGATATATATATTTTATATTAATAACTCTCATAGTATAGAACTAATCTATGTTCTAAGTTCTTGGATATATATTACTTCACATCATTAATAACATTAAAACATTTCACACCGATAGGATAATACTTAATCTTCACTTCACAACCATATATACATATACTTTACTCTTATCTAATCGTGTTTACGTTTCAAACCCCTTTCACACATTAATCCTATAACCAAATCTCTCTATCAATTCTCTCAAAATACTCTCTTCAGAAGTTCGGACATTAAATCATCAAAAAACCAAATCCAAGTAACCGGGTCGTATATAGGTAGGCGCGGTCCACATACATTAATCCAGTAGAAGTTTCTTTATCCTTCAGAAACACCACCATTACTGCCATCATTTCATTAGACACACCATTCTCTGTCCACCCACCCCGCATCTCTAATTCTTTCGTGAATCCCACCATATATACAAATTAGAAACCAAGAGGAGACAATAACACATGTCACCTTGCCTCACTCTCCGCCTTCAATATATATGAACCAATTCAACTTTTATCCTACAATGACATCTTTTTGTATCCCGAAAGGAAGTACCTACATTCCCCCTTATTCAGAGCTTCTTTTTTACCAACCCGACGTAAAATCTGGTGTTAACAATTGCTTTATTGAAAATATTAGATTTCAGCAAAAGCCTAAAAGGTCAACCAAACATATCTTACAGAAAACTTCCGAAAGGTCATGTAAAAATTCTATTGGCATAATACCACCAAGGAGAGAATCATGTTAGAGGCGTTCCCTATTCTTATTAATCTATGCACCACTATCAATCAATACGGGCTCACCTTATTGGATCTCTCCTCATGATTAAACAAACTTAACGCCAGATACAACCCACCGCTAGACTGGGTAGACCGCACAGAAGTTATACCAGAGCAGTACGGAGGCTCCTTGTTTCTCGCCATCTATGAATCCTATTCGTGGCACCTCGCCATGGTTTCATTTGCTGCAGAAAGAGTGCTCATACAGTCTCTTCTCCTTCTTCCATCATGTGTATAACCCCAGCATCTCTCGGCTGACTCCGCAAACTCCCCTTACAATCTGGTCCTCATAATCCTCAACTTTGTTTTCCTCTCGTAACATTCATTCTACATATCACGGATGTGTTCTGTGCCCCATATTCGGTGGGGTGTTCCTCTTCTCGTTAGATTTAAAGTCAATCATTCAAAACTGATCTTCTACGTATACTCAATCTATTATAGCTTTCTCGTGAATAGACGCTTGAATTCCTTAAATAAATGATAATTTTACCAGTGTTCTATATCTAGTATAGTACTCGTCCTACACGTATCTATTCTTCGAGCAATATTGATTCCTTCTTTTACAAATTCTGTTTCCGGTATCAACACAATCAAGCTTACTAGAATCAGTTGATTCAAACTCACTGTATAGAGGAAACTTCGCAGTTTATTCTCCAATTTATAATATTTGATACGGAGTACTACGCTTTTACTGAAGCATTACTCATCTCCTATCCTCGATCGGAAACGCTTGCTAAGTACACTTTCTGCCACAATTAATACGCTTTTATAACTACTATAAACTCTAATATCTATCTTAATAAATATCTACAATATCACTATTTCTCAACTTAATCTATCCATTCACTAGTTCTTATGATCTATATTAATTTATATATACTTATTATTTAATTATTATTATTATTATATTATTATTATTATATATTATTTAATTTATTATTAATTTAATTATTTAAGTTAATTATACTTAATTATTATTATTTATTTTTATAATATTATTAATTTATATATACTAGTTAATTAATAATATATATTAATATATATATTAATATTAATTATATATTAATATATATATTATTATATATATATATATAATGAATATTATAATATTAATATTAAAGTTATTAAATAATATAGTATATATAATATATAATTATTTATTATTATATAACTCCAATATAATATTTTATCACTATATTATTTATGATTCATGATACTTAAATCTTAATAGTTGGAATATTGGATACTATCATGTTAAGATCCATATAAATATTATAATATTATTCTATACAGCTATTACCTATATATATCATATAATTTCGCAAATTAAGTCTGTTGATTAAATATACATTATATTAAATATAATATGATAATATATAATATATGATATATTATATAATCTATAATATAAGTTTTTATATTTATAGGTAAATATAATGTATATATAGTAATTTACATGATATATACAAGGATTTTTTTAAAATTATAATTTGTTCAGTACATCGTTTACTTATTTAATTTAATTTTTTTTGTCTGGACATAACTGATTTATGCATGTACTAGCAAATTTAATTTTTAGGTATTAACGTGTGTGTTGTCTAGAATCTTTCATTACAGCAATAAAACTCTTTCAGATGTAGAAAGTAGATCGGCTTTTGTCTTTTTTTTTTATATTTTATTTATATATTCATTTCTAAAAACATCTCTTAGTGAGTGTATATACCAGATTACTTTGTGTCCTATTTATCTTACTTTTCTTATATTTATAATGCTTTAATAATAATGAGAAAGCCGAATTATTATTTATATTTATGTGTAGATTATACATTTACGTTTTTAAAATATATATTCGTTTTTAAATATATTAGTAATATTGTTTTTACTTTTATTTTATTTTTTTTATGATTATTTTATGTGTTTATTTTGTTTTTTTTTATTTTTTGTTAGAAAATTAGTTGGTTAGTATTGAAGATAGTCGGTGCATTTGCTACTTTAGATTTTAGATAAGTTGTTATTGTTTTTTTGGACTCACGTTCTCTGCATTTTCTAATTAATGTTTATTATTTTTAGATTTTACACGATTCTACATTTTGTTGATGGTTTGAGCTCGTTAGTTTCGAATATTCGGATCATTCGAATGATGAATATGGAGGTCGGTGTAAACTGGGCTGGATAATGGATCATGATCGCAAATATCCCTAATTATATTCATGATAATTATATATAGTTATATGTTTAAGTTAGTTACCTAATACATATCCTATAGTATGATATACTATTTACTTATAATATATATACTTTATATATAATATCACTATTATATAATTTATACTAATAATATATATATATATACCTACTACACTGAATATACTGAATATAATATAATATATATAAGTATATTTATCATATATACTTACAAAAAATAAATTAATAAAAATAATAATGAAAAATAAATAAAAATAAATAAATAAATAATAAAATAAGTACAGCACAAATTATACTAATAATAATAATAATAATAATAATTATAATAATATATTGATTTCAATTTCGAAGGAGAGATGGTGATTGATTGGATTTGGAGTTGTGTAAATCGAAAAGCGTTATTGATGGGGTATACGTTCCGAAGGGATTGGAGGGAGAGCCCAGTTAAATAGTACCCTTTATATAAGGGTAAGGGAGATTAAGGGATAACTGGAGGAATTATAGGGAAATTAGGGTTATTGAGTGTTGTAGGAATATATATGCTGTATTTTAGTCGAAAAAGAATGCGGTCGAGTTGAGTTCTGAAGGACAGATTGCGGGAAGATAACAAAGGTTTAGTTATGTTTAGGAGTGGAAGAGGATGTGTGGATCTCTTAATATTACATTAGAAACAAAATGATTGAGAAAATTGATTAGGAAAGAAGAAGGCAAATAAAATGTATTTAGTTATTATGGATTTGCAACAGGCGTTTGATAGGATTATAGGTTGAAGCTCTATGGCATAGTGTTAGTGATATATTGGTGATTGGTATAGGGGCTTCCTGAAATCAACATTTCAAAGCTGGTATGACCGATAGTGAAGCGTGCTGTAAGAATAAATGGAGTCGAAAGTGAATTGTTTAATATTAATTTTGGGGATGAAGTGAGGCAGGGATGTGTTATGTCTCCATTGGTTAATTCAATTTGTAAATGATGGTGATTACGAAAGATAGAGATGGGTTATGGTGGCAGAAATGGTGTAAATTGTTAGAATTGTTTAGAATCGGTAGGTGAGTATTGATGTGTCTGTCGCAAATTGGTGTTTGCACTAACCTATTATACTCGTCGTGTGTTATAATGATTTGTTTTTGTGTTAGTCGGATAATTCTAAATTTGAACTAATTACTATTAATATGAGAGGATTTGAGTCTAGGTGTGTAAAAAGAAGCGGGGTTTGAAAGTAAACGTTTAGGTAAGAGTAATGTTTATGGTTGTGAGTTGAAGGACAGATCCTCTGGTGTGATGTTTATGTTGAGATGGTGAGCGGCTGGAACAAGTGTCCGAGTTTAATATTTTAGGGATATATGCTGGATTGAAAAGGGATAAACAGATATATAATAAATGTAGAATTAAATTTGTGTTTTGATAGGAAGGTTGGCTGGTGCAATTAACTCTTTGGTGGATGGACGTAAAGGGACAGTCTTGAGTGCGCTAGTGGTTTTACGATGAGGGTATGTTGTTACCTGTGTTAATGAAGAGTAGTATAGTAGGAGACTATGGTCTGGAATAAAAGGTATAGATCTAAAGTACAATAATGTTCAGATGATGAACAATCTTTAGGGGCGTGTTAGGTGGATTAAGAATTGATAAATTAAGTAGGAATGAACGTATTTAAGAGAAGCTTTGCAATACACACTCACACATTTTAACACCACACAGTTTCACACTAATGTGATGTTAGAAACCTCGAGTACGGTGCTAAATGGAATAATAAGAAAGTACGTTAGAGCCATGCGTATTGGTGCTGTGGAAAGGTTGGAGGATAGTCGTTGGTTAGGCGGTGATATAGAGGTGAATGTGGTTTGAATCGATCGGCTGAGGAGACCAAGGACAAGTGGATTGCCGTCTATGAAAGAACGGCCTGGGGGAGGAAATGTGAATATGGCAG